>OX359290.1:34780499-34782999 GCA_947179395.2 Pulicaria dysenterica
CAACAACCCTAAATAAAAACAACAATAACAACAACAACCCTAAACAACAACCCTAAACAACAACAACAACAACAACAACAACCCTAAACAACAATAACAACAACAACAACAACCCTAAACAACAATAACAACAACAACAACCCTAAACAACAATAACAACAACAACAACCCTAAACAACAACAACAACAACAACCCTAAACAAAAACAACAACAACAACAACAACAATAACAACAACAAAAAACAAACCTAAACAACAACAACAACCCTAAACAACCACAACAACAACAAAAACAACAACCCTAAACAACAACAACAACAACAACAACAACCCTAAACAAAAACAACAACAACAACAACAACAACCGTAAATAACAACAACAACCCTAAATAACAACAACAATAAAACAACAAAAACAACAACAACAACACCTAATTAAAAACAACAACAACAACAACAACAACCACCTTAAACAACAACCCTAAATAACAACAACAACTACAAAAACAACCCTAAATAACAACAATAACAACAACAACAATAACCCTAAACAACAACAACAACAATACCAACCCTAAACAACAACAACAACCCTAAATAACAACAAGATCAACAACAACAACAACAACAACCCTAAAATAGAACAACAACAACAACAACAACAACAACAACGGCACTAACAACCACAACAACAACAACAACAAAACCTTTCCCTAAACCCTAAACAACAACAACAACAACAAAACCTTTCCCTAAACCCTAAACCCTAAAAAACAACAACAACAAAACATTTCCCTTAACCCTAAAACCTAAACAACAATAACAACAACAACAACAACATAAACAACAACCCTAAAATACAACAACAACAACAACAACGGCACTAACAACCACGACAACAACAACAACAACAACAACAAAACCCTTCCCTAAACCCTAAACAACAACAACAACAACAACAAAACCTTTCCCTAAACCCTAAACCCTAAACAACAACAACAACAACAGCAACCACCCTAAACAACAACACTAAATACCAACAACAATAACAACAACACTAAATAATAACAAGAACAACAACAACAATAACCCAAAACAACAACAACAATAACAACCCTAAACAACAACCACAACCCTAAATTACAACAAGATCAACAACAACAACAACCCTAAACAACAACAACATAAACAACAACCCTAAAATACAACAACAACAACAACAACGGCACTAACAACCACGACAACAACAACAACAACAACAACAAAACCCTTCCCTAAACCCTAAACAACAACAACAACAACAACAAAACCTTTCCCTAAACCCTAAACCCTAAACAACAACAACAACAACAGCAACCACCCTAAACAACAACACTAAATAACAACAACAATAACAACAACACTAAATAATAACAAGAACAACAACAACAATAACCCAAAACAACAACAACAATAACAACCCTAAACAACAACCACAACCCTAAATTACAACAAGATCAACAACAACAACAACCCTAAACAACAACAACATAAACAACAACCCTAAAATACAACAACAACAACAACAACGGCACTAACAACCACGACAACAACAACAACAACAACAACAACAAAACCTTTCCCTAAACCCTAAACAACAACAACAACAACAACAAAACCTTTCACTAAACCCTAAACCCTAAACAACAACAACAACAAGAACAACAACAACAAAACCTTTCCCTTAACCCTAAAACCTAAACAACAACAACAACAACAACAAAACCTTTCCCTAAACCCTAAACCTTAAAAAACAACAACAACAAGAACAACAACAACAAAACCTTTCCCTTAACCCTAAAACCTAAACAACAATAACAACAACAACAACAACCATAAACAACAATAACAACAACAATAACAACAACAACAACCCTAAACAACAACAACAACAACCCTAAACAATAACAACAACAACAACAACAATAACAACAACAACAACAACAACAACAACAAACCTAAACAACAACAACAACAACCCTAAACAACAACAACAACAACAAAAACAACAACCCAAAACAACAACAACAACAACAACCCTAAACAATAAGAACAACAACAACAACAACCGTAAATAACAACAACAACCCTAAACAACAACAACAACAAAACAACAAAAACAACAACAACAACAACCCTAAATAAAAACAACAACAACAACAACAACCACCCTAAACAACAACCCTAAATAACACCAACAACAACAACAACAACCCTAAATAACAACACGAACAACAACAACAATAACCCAAAACATCATTAACAACAACAACAACAACAACAATAACTACAGCAATAACTACAACAACCCTAAATAAAAACAACAACAACAACAACAACAACCCTAAACAACAACAACAACCTTAAATAACAACAACAACAACGACTCTAAACAACAACAACAGCAACAACATCCCTAAACAACAAAAACAACAACAACCCTAAACAACAACAACAACCA
>OX359290.1:34787999-34790499 GCA_947179395.2 Pulicaria dysenterica
TAACAATAACAACAACAACAACAATAACAACAACAACAACAACAACAACAACGACTCTAAACAACAACAACAGCAACAACATCCCTAAACAACAAAAACAACAATAACCCTAAACAACAACAACAACCACAACCCTTAACATTAACAACAACTCCAACAACCCTAAATAACAACAACAACAACAACAACCCTAAACAACCACAACAACAACCCTAAATAAAAACAACAACAACAACAACAACCCTAAACAACAACAACAACAACAAAACAACAACCCTATACAACAACAACCCTAAATAAAAACAACAATAACAACAACAACCCTAAACAACAACCCTAAACAACAACAACAACAACAACAACAACCCTAAACAACAATAACAACAACAACAACAATAACAACAACAACAACAACAAACCTACACAACAACAAATACAACCCTAAATAAAAACAACAACAACAACAATTACCCTAAACAACTACAACAACAACAAAAACAACAACCCTAAACAACAACAACAACAACAACAACAACCCTAAACAATAACAACAACAACAACAACAACAACAACAACAACAACCGTAAATAACAACAACAACCCTAAACAACAACAACAACAAAACAACAAAAACAAAAACAACAACAACCCTAAATAAAAACAACAACAACAACAACCACCCTAAACAACAACCCTAAATAACAACAACAACAACAACAACAACAACCCTAAATAATAACAAGAACAACAACAACAATAACCCAAAACAACAACAACAACAATAACAACCCTAAATAACAACAACAACCCTAAATTACAACAAGATCAACAACAACAACAACAACAACAACCCTAAACAACAACAACATAAACAACAACCCTAAAATACAACTACAACAACAACAACAACAACGGCACTAACAACCACGACAACAACAACAACAACAACAACAACAACAACAACAACAACAACAACAACAACAAAACCTTTCCCTAAACCCTAAACAACAACAACAACAACAACAAAACCTTTCCCTAAACCCTAAACCCTAAACAATAACAACAACAAGAACAACAACAACAAAACCTTTCCCTTAACCCTAAAACCTAAACAACAACAACAACAACAACAAAACCTTTCCCTAAACCCTAAACCCTAAAAAACAACAACAACAAGAACAACAACAACAAAACCTTTCCCTTAACCCTAAAACCTAAGCAACAATAACAACAACAACAACAACCATAAACAACAATAACAACAACAATAACAACAACAACAACCCTAAACAACAACAACAACAACAACAACCCTAAACAATAACAATAACAACAACAACAACAATAACAACAACAACAACGACTCTAAACAACAACAACAGCAACAACATCCCTAAACAACAAAAACAACAATAACCCTAAACAACAACAACAACCACAACCCTTAACATTAACAACAACTGCAACAACCCTAAATAACAACAACAACAACAACAAACCTAAACAACAACAACAACAACCCTAAATAAAAACAACAACAACAATAACAACCCTAAACAACAACAACAACAACAAAACAACAACCCTATACAACAACAACCCTAAATAAAAACAACAATAACAACAACAACCCTAAAAAACAACCCTAAACAACAACAACAACAACAACAACAACCCTAAACAACAATAACAACAACAACAACAACCCTAAACAACAATAACAACAACAACAACCCTAAACAACAATAACAACAACAACAACCCTAAACAACAACAACAACAACAACCCTAAACAATAACAACAACAACAACAACAACAATAACAACAACAAAAAACAAACCTAAACAACAACAACAACCCTAAACAACCACAACAACAACAAAAACAACAACCCTAAACAACAACAACAACAACAACAACAACCCTAAACAAAAACAACAACAACAACAACAACAACCGTAAATAACAACAACAACCCTAAATAACAACAACAATAAAACAACAAAAACAACAACAACAACAACCCTAATTAAAAACAACAACAACAACAACAACAACCACCTTAAACAACAACCCTAAATAACAACAACAACAACAAAAACAACCCTAAATAACAACAATAACAACAACAACAATAACCCTAAACAACAACAACAACAATACCAACCCTAAACAACAACAACAACCCTAAATAATAACAAGATCAACAACAACAACAACAACAACCCTAAAATAGAACAACAACAACAACAACAACAACAACAACAACAACAACGGCACTAACAACCACAACAACAACAACAACAAAACCTTTCCCTAAACCCTAAACAACAACAACAACAACAAAACCTTTCCCTAAACCCTAAAAAACAACAACAACAAAACATTTCCCTTAACCCTAAAACCTAAACAACAATAACAACAACAACAACAACATAAACAACAACCCTAAAATACAACAACAACAACAACAACGGCACTAACAACCACGACAACAAC
>OX359290.1:34820499-34830499 GCA_947179395.2 Pulicaria dysenterica
CAACAACAACAACAAAACCTTTCCCTAAACCCTAAACAACAACAACAACAACAAAACCTTTCCCTAAACCCTAAACCCTAAAAAACAACAACAACAAGAACAACAACAACAAAACATTTCCCTTAACCCTAAAACCTAAACAACAATAACAACAACAACAACAACATAAACAACAACCCTAAAATACAACAACAACAACAACAACGGCACTAACAACCACGACAACAACAACAACAACAACAACAACAAAACCCTTCCCTAAACCCTAAACAACAACAACAACAACAACAACAAAACCTTTCCCTAAACCCTAAACCCTAAACAACAACAACAACAACAAGAACAACAACAACAAAACCTTTCCCTTAACCCTAAAACCTAAACAACAACAACAACAACAACAAAACCTTTCCCTAAACCCTAAACCCTAAAAAACAACAACAACAAGAACAACAACAACAAAACCTTTCCCTTAACCCTAAAACCTAAACAACAATAACAACAACAACAACAACCATAAACAACAATAACAACAACAATAACAACAACAACAACCCTAAACAACAACAACAACAACAACCCTAAACAATAACAACAACAACAACAACAACAATAACAACAACAACCCTAAACAACAACACCAACCACAACCCTTAACATTAACAACAACTGCAACAACCCTAAATAACAACAACAACAACAACAAACCTAAATAACAACAACAACAACCCTAAATAAAAACAACAACACCAACAACAACCCTAAACAACAACAACAACAAAAACAACAACCCTATACAACAACAACCCTAAATAAAAACAACAACAACAACAACAACCCTAAACAACAATAACAACAACAACAACCCTAAACAACAACAACAACAACAACAACCCTAAACAATAACAACAACAACAACAACAACAGCAATAACAACAACAAAAAACAAACCTAAACAACAACGACAACCCTAAACAACCACAACAACAACAAAAACAACAACCCTAAACAACAACAACAACAACAACAACAACAACCCTAAACAAAAACAACAACACAACAACAACAACCGTAAATAACAACAACAACCCTAATCAACAAAAACAACAAAACAACAAAAACAACAACAACAACAACCCTAATTAAAAACAACAACAACAACAACAACAACCACCTTAAACAACAACCCTAAATAACAACAACAACAACAAAAACAACCCTAAATAACAACAATAACAACAACAACAATAACCCTAAACAACAACAACAACAATACCAACCCTAAACAACAACAATAACCCTAAACAACAACAACAACAATACCAACCCTAAACAACAACAACAACCCTAAATAACAACAAGATCAACAACAAAAACAACAACAACCCTAAAATACAACAACAACAATAACAACAACAACAACAACAACAACAACGGCACTAACAACCACGACAACAACAACAACAAAACCTTTCCCTAAACCCTAAACAACAACAACAACAACAAAACCTTTCCCTAAACCCTAAACCCTAAAAAACAACAACAACAATAACAACAACAACAAAACATTTCCCTTAACCCTAAAACCTAAACAACAATAACAACAACAACAACAACAACATAAACAACAACCCTAAAATACAACAACAACAACAACAACGGCACTAACAACCACGACAACAACAACAACAACAACAACAACAACAACAAAACCCTTCCCTAAACCCTAAACAACAACAACAACAACAACAACAAAACCTTTCCCTAAACCCTAAACCCTAAACAACAACAACAACAACAACAAGAACAACAACAACAAAACCTTTCCCTTAACCCTAAAACCTAAACAACAACAACAACAACAACAAAACCTTTCCCTAAACCCTAAACCCTAAAAAACAACAACAACAAGAACAACAACAACAAAACCTTTCCCTTAACCCTAAAACCTAAACAACAATAACAACAACAACAACAACCATAAACAACAATAACAACAACAATAACAACAACAACAACCCTAAACAACAACAACAACAACAACCCTAAACAATAACAACAACAACAACAACAACAGTAACAACAACAACAACAACAACGACTCAAAACAACAACAACAACAACAACATCCCTAAACAATAAAAACAACAACAACCCTAAACAACAACAACAACCACAACCCTAAACATTAACAAAAACTGCAACAACCCTAAATAACAACAACAACAACAAACCTAAACAACAACAACAACAACCCTAAATAAAAACAACAACAACAACAACAACCCTAAACAACAACAACAACAACAAAAACAACAACCCTATACAACAACAACCCTAAATAAAAACAACAACAACAACAACAACCCTAAACAACAACCCTAAACAACAACAACAACAACAACAACCCTAAACAACAATAACAACAACAACAACAACCCTAAACAACAATAACAACAACAACAACCCTAAACAACAATAACAAAAACAACAACCCTAAACAACAACAACAACAACAACAACCCTAAACAATAACAACAACAACAACAACAACAACAATAACAACAACAAAAAACAAACCTAAACAACAACAACAACCCTAAACAACCACAACAACAACAAAAACAACAACCCTAAACAACAACAACAACAACAACAACAACAACCCTAAACAAAAACAACAACAACAACAACAACAACCGTAAATAACAACAACAACCCTAATCAACAAAAACAACAAAACAACAAAAACAACAACAACAACAACCCTAATTAAAAACAACAACAACAACAACAACAACCACCTTAAACAACAACCCTAAATAACAACAACAACAACAAAAACAACCCTAAATAACAACAATAACAACAACAACAATAACCCTAAACAACAACAACAACAATACCAACCCTAAACAACAACAATAACCCTAAACAACAACAACAACAATACCAACCCTAAACAACAACAACAACCCTAAATAACAACAAGATCAACAACAAAAACAACAACAACCCTAAAATACAACAACAACAACAACAACAACAACAACAACAACGGCACTAACAACCACGACAACAACAACAACAAAACCTTTCCCTAAACCCTAAACAACAACAACAACAACAAAACCTTTCCCTAAACCCTAAACCCTAAAAAACAACAACAACAAGAACAACAACAACAAAACATTTCCCTTAACCCTAAAACCTAAACAACAATAACAACAACAACAACAACAACATAAACAACAACCCTGAAATACAACAACAACAACAACAACGGCACTAACAACCACGACAACAACAACAACAACAACAACAACAACAAAACCCTTCCCTAAACCCTAAACAACAACAACAACAACAACAACAAAACCTTTCCCTAAACCCTAAACCCTAAACAACAACAACAACAACAACAAGAACAACAACAACAAAACCTTTCCCTTAACCCTAAAACCTAAACAACAACAACAACAACAACAAAACCTTTCCCTAAACCCTAAACCCTAAAAAACAACAACAACAAGAACAACAACAACAAAACCTTTCCCTTAACCCTAAAACCTAAACAACAATAACAACAACAACAACAACCATAAACAACAATAACAACAACAATAACAACAACAACAACAACAACAACAACCCTAAACAATAACAACAACAACAACAACAACAATAATAACAACAACAACAACAACGACTCAAAACAACAACAACAGCAACAACATCCCTAAACAATAATAACAACAACAACCCTAAACAACAACAACAACCACAACCCTAAACATTAACAACAACTGCAACAACCCTAAATAACAACAACAACAACAAACCTAAACAACAACAACAACAACCCTAAATAAAAACAACAACAACAACAACAACCCTAAACAACAACAACAACAACAAAAACAACAACCCTATACAACAACAACCCTAAATAAAAACAACAACAACAACAACAACCCTAAACAACAACCCTAAACAACAACAACAACAACAACAACAACCCTAAACAACAATAACAACAACAACAACAACCCTAAACAACAATAACAACAACAACAACCCTAAACAACAATAACAACAACAACAACCCTAAACAACAACAACAACAACAACAACCCTAAACAATAACAACAACAACAACAACAACAACAACAATAACAACAACAAAAAACAAACCTAAACAACAACAACAACCCTAAACAACCACAACAACAACAAAAACAACAACCCTAAACAACAACAACAACAACAACAACAACAACCCTAAACAAAAACAACAACAACAACAACAACAACCGTAAATAACAACAACAACCCTAATCAACAAAAACAACAAAACAACAAAAACAACAACAACAACAACCCTAATTAAAAACAACAACAACAACAACAACAACCACCTTAAACAACAACCCTAAATAACAACAACAACAACAAAAACAACCCTAAATAACAACAATAACAACAACAACAATAACCCTAAACAACAACAACAACAATACCAACCCTAAACAACAACAATAACCCTAAACAACAACAACAACAATACCAACCCTAAACAACAACAACAACCCTAAATAACAACAAGATCAACAACAAAAACAACAACAACCCTAAAATACAACAACAACAACAACAACAACAACAACAACAACAACGGCACTAACAACCACGACAACAACAACAACAAAACCTTTCCCTAAACCCTAAACAACAACAACAACAACAAAACCTTTCCCTAAACCCTAAACTCTAAAAAACAACAACAACAAGAACAACAACAAGAAAACCTTTCCCTTAACCATAAAACCTAAACAACAATAACAACAACAACAACAACCATAAACAACAATAACAACAACAACAACCCTAAACAACAACAACAACAACAACCCTAAACAATAACAACAACAACAACAACAACAATAACAACAACAAAAAACAAACCTAAACAACAACAACAACCCTAAACAACCACAACAACAACAAAAACAACAACCCTAAACAACAACAACAACAACAACAACAACCCTAAACAATAACAACAACAACAACAACAACAACAATAACAACAACAAAAAACAAACCTAAACAACAACGACAACCCTAAACAACCACAACAACAACAAAAACAACAACCCTAAACAACAACAACAACAACAACAACAACAACCCTAAACAAAAACAACAACAACAACAACAACAACAACCGTAAATAACAACAACAACCCTAATCAACAAAAACAACAAAACAACAAAAACAACAACAACAACAACCCTAATTAAAAACAACAACAACAACAACAACAACCACCTTAAACAACAACCCTAAATAACAACAACAACAACAAAAACAACCCTAAATAACAACAATAACAACAACAACAATAACCCTAAACAACAACAACAACAATACCAACCCTAAACAACAACAATAACCCTAAACAACAACAACAACAATACCAACCCTAAACAACAACAACAACCCTAAATAACAACAAGATCAACAACAAAAACAACAACAACCCTAAAATACAACAACAACAACAACAACAACAACAACAACAACAACAACAACAACGGCACTAACAACCACGACAACAACAACAACAAAACCTTTCCCTAAACCCTAAACAACAACAACAACAACAAAACCATTCCCTAAACCCTAAACCCTAAAAAACAACAACAACAAGAACAACAACAACAAAACATTTCCCTTAACCCTAAAACCTAAACAACAATAACAACAACAACAACAACAACATAAACAACAACCCTAAAATACAACAACAACAACAACAACGGCACTAACAACCACGACAACAACAACAACAACAACAACAACAACAACAAAACCCTTCCCTAAACCCTAAACAACAACAACAACAACAACAACAAAACCTTTCCCTAAACCCTAAACCCTAAACAACAACAACAACAACAACAAGAACAACAACAACAAAACCTTTCCCTTAACCCTAAAACCTAAACAACAACAACAACAACAACAAAACCTTTCCCTAAACCCTAAACCCTAAAAAACAACAACAACAAGAACAACAACAACAAAACCTTTCCCTTAACCCTAAAACCTAAACAACAATAACAACAACAACAACAACCATAAACAACAATAACAACAACAATAACAACAACAACAACCCTAAACAACAACAACAACAACAACCCTAAACAATAACAACAACAACAACAACAGTAACAACAACAACAACAACAACGACTCAAAACAACAACAACAGCAACAACATCCCTAAACAATAAAAACAACAACAACCCTAAACAACAACAACAACCACAACCCTAAACATTAACAAAAACTGCAACAACCCTAAATAACAACAACAACAACAAACCTAAACAACAACAACAACAACCCTAAATAAAAACAACAACAACAACAACAACCCTAAACAACAACAACAACAACAAAAACAACAACCCTATACAACAACAACCCTAAATAAAAACAACAACAACAACAACAACCCTAAACAACAACCCTAAACAACAACAACAACAACAACAACAACCCTAAACAACAATAACAACAACAACAACAACCCTAAACAACAATAACAACAACAACAACCCTAAACAACAATAACAACAACAACAACCCTAAACAACAACAACAACAACAACAACCCTAAACAATAACAACAACAACAACAACAACAACAATAACAACAACAAAAAACAAACCTAAACAACAACAACAACCCTAAACAACCACAACAACAACAAAAACAACAACCCTAAACAACAACAACAACAACAACAACAACAACCCTAAACAAAAACAACAACAACAACAACAACAACCGTAAATAACAACAACAACCCTAATCAACAAAAACAACAAAACAACAAAAACAACAACAACAACAACCCTAATTAAAAACAACAACAACAACAACAACAACCACCTTAAACAACAACCCTAAATAACAACAACAACAACAAAAACAACCCTAAATAACAACAATAACAATAACAACAACAACAACCCTAAACAACAACAACAACAATACCAACCCTAAACAACAACAATAACCCTAAACAACAACAACAACAATACCAACCCTAAACAACAACAACAACCCTAAATAACAACAAGATCAACAACAAAAACAACAACAACCCTAAAATACAACAACAACAACAACAACAACAACAACAACAACAACAACGGCACTAACAACCACGACAACAACAACAACAAAACCTTTCCCTAAACCCTAAACAACAACAACAACAACAAAACCTTTCCCTAAACCCTAAACCCTAAAAAACAACAACAACAAGAACAACAACAACAAAACATTTCCCTTAACCCTAAAACCTAAACAACAATAACAACAACAACAACAACAACATAAACAACAACCCTGAAATACAACAACAACAACAACAACGGCACTAACAACCACGACAACAACAACAACAACAACAACAACAACAAAACCCTTCCCTAAACCCTAAACAACAACAACAACAACAACAACAAAACCTTTCCCTAAACCCTAAACCCTAAACAACAACAACAACAACAACAAGAACAACAACAACAAAACCTTTCCCTTAACCCTAAAACCTAAACAACAACAACAACAACAACAAAACCTTTCCCTAAACCCTAAACCCTAAAAAACAACAACAACAAGAACAACAACAACAAAACCTTTCCCTTAACCCTAAAACCTAAACAACAATAACAACAACAACAACAACCATAAACAACAATAACAACAACAATAACAACAACAACAACCCTAAACAACAACAACAACAACAACCCTAAACAATAACAACAACAACAACAACAGTAACAACAACAACAACAACAACGACTCAAAACAACAACAACAGCAACAACATCCCTAAACAATAAAAACAACAACAACCCTAAACAACAACAACAACCACAACCCTAAACATTAACAAAAACTGCAACAACCCTAAATAACAACAACAACAACAAACCTAAACAACAACAACAACAACCCTAAATAAAAACAACAACAACAACAACAACCCTAAACAACAACAACAACAACAAAAACAACAACCCTATACAACAACAACCCTAAATAAAAACAACAACAACAACAACAACCCTAAACAACAACCCTAAACAACAACAACAACAACAACAACAACCCTAAACAACAATAACAACAACAACAACCCTAAACAACAACAACAACAACAACCCTAAACAATAACAACAACAACAACAACAACAACAATAACAACAACAAAAAACAAACCTAAACAACAACAACAACCCTAAACAACCACAACAACAACAAAAACAACAACCCTAAACAACAACAACAACAACAACAACAACCCTAAACAAAAACAACAACAACAACAACAACAACCGTAAATAACAACAACAACCCTAATCAACAACAACAACAAAACAACAAAAACAACAACAACAACAACCCTAATTAAAAACAACAACAACAACAACAACAACCACCTTAAACAACAACCCTTAATAACAACAACAACAACAAAAACAACCCTAAATAACAACAATAACAACAACAACAATAACCCTAAACAACAACAACAACAATAACAACCCTAAACAACAACAACAACCCTAAATAACAACAAGATCAACAACAACAACCCTAAAATACAACAACAACAACAACAACAACAACAACAACAACAACAACTACGGCACTAACAACCACGACAACAACAACAACAAAACCTTTCCCTAAACCCTAAACAACAACAACAACAACAAAACCTTTCCCTAAACCCTAACCAACAACAACAACAACAAAACCTTTCCCTAAACCCTAAACCCTAAAAAACAACAACAACAACAAGAACAACAACAACAAAACCTTTCCCTTAACCCTAAAACCTAAACAACAATAACAACAACAACAACAACCATAAACAAAATAACAACAACAATAACAACAACAACAACCCTAAACAACAACAACAACAACAACCCTAAACAATAACAACAACAATAACAACAACAACAACAATAACAACAACAACAACAACAACAACAAACCTAAACAACAACAACAACCCTAAACAACAACAACAACAACAAAAACAACAACCCTAAACAAGAACAACAACAACAACCCAAAACAATAAGAACAACAACAACAACAACAACAACCGTAAATAACAACAACAACCCTAATCAACAACAACAACAAAACAACAAAAACAACAACAACAAAACAACAAAAACAACAACAACAACAACCCTAATTAAAAACAACAACAACAACAACAACAACCCTAAATATCAACAACAACAACAAAAACAAACCTAAATAACAACAAGAACAACAACAACAATAACCATAAACAACAACAACAACAATAACAACCCTAAACAATAACAACAACCCTAAATAACAACAAGATCAACAACAACAACAACAACAACCCTAAAATACAACAACAACAATAACCACAACAACAACAACAACGGCACTAACAACCACGACAACAACAACAACAAAACCTTTCCCTAAACCCTAAACAACAACAACAACAACAACAAAACCTTTCCCTAAACCCTAAACCCTAAAAAACAACAACAACAAGAACAACAACAACAAAACCTTTCCTTTAACCCTAAAACCTAAACAACAATAACAACAACAACAACAACCATAAACAACAATAACAACAACAATAACAACAACAACAACCCTAAACCACAACAACAACTACAACCCTAAACAATAACAACAACAACAACAACAACAACAATAACAACAACAACAACAACCCTAAATAACAACAAGATCAACAACAACAACCCTAAAATACAACAACAACAACAACAACAACAACAACAACAACAACAACAACGGCACTAACAACCACGACAACAACAACAACAAAACGTTTCCCTAAACCCTAAACAACAACAACAACAACAAAACCTTTCCCT
>OX359290.1:34837999-34840499 GCA_947179395.2 Pulicaria dysenterica
AACAACGGCACTAACAACCACGACAACAACAACAACAAAACCTTTCCCTAAACCCTAAACAACAACAACAACAACAAAACCTTTCCCTAAACCCTAAACCCTAAACAACAACAACAACAAGAACAACAATAACAAAACCTTTCCCTTAACCCTAAAACCTAAACAACAACAACAACAACAACAAAACCTTTCCCGAAACCCTAAACCCTAAAAAACAACAACAACAAGAACAACAACAACAAAACCTTTCCCTAAACCCTAAACCCTAAAAAACAACAACAACAAGAACAACAACAACAAAACCTTTCCCTTAACCCTAAAACCTAAACAACAATAACAACAACAACAACAACCATAAACAACAATAACAACAACAATAACAACAACAACAACCCTAAACAACAACAACAACAACAACCCTAAACAATAACAACAACGACAACAACAACAACAATAACAACAACAACAACAACAACAACAACAACGACTCTAAACAACAACAACAGCAACAACATCCCTAAACAACAAAAACAACAACAACCCTAAACAACAACAACAACCACAACCCTTAACATTAACAACAACTGCAACAACCCTAAATAACAACAACAACAACAACAAACCTAAACAACAACAATAACAACCCTAAATAAAAACAACAACAACAACAACAACCCTAAACAACAACAACAACAACAAAAACAACAACCCTATACAACAACAACCGTAAATAAAAACAACAACAACAACAACAACCCTAAACAACAACAACAACAACAACAACAACCCTAAACAACAATAACAACAACAACAACAACCCGAAACAACAATAACAACAACAACAACCCTAAACAACAATAACAACAACAACAACCCTAAACAACAACAATAACAACCCTAAATAAAAACAACAACAACAACAACAACCCTAAACAACAACAACAACAACAAAAACAACAACCCTATACAACAACAACCGTAAATAAAAACAACAACAACAACAACAACCCTAAACAACAACAACAACAACAACAACAACCCTAAACAACAATAACAACAACAACAACAACCATAAACAACAATAACAACAACAATAACAATAACAACAACAACAACCCTAAACAACAACAACAACAACAACCCTAAACAATAACAACAACAACAACAACAACAATAACAACAACAACAACAACAAACCTACACAACAACAAATACAACCCTAAATAAAAACAACAACAACAACAATTACCCTAAACAACTACAACAACAACAAAAACAACAACCTAAACAACAACAACAACAACAACAACAACCCTAAACAATAACAACAACAACAACAACAACAACAACAATCGTAAATAACAACAACAACCCTAAACAACAACAACAACAAAACAACAAAAACAAAAACAACAACAACCCTAAATAAAAACAACAACAACAACAACCACCCTAAACAACAACCCTAAATAACGACAACAACAACAACAACCCTAAATAATAACAAGAACAACAACAACAATAACCCAAAACAACAACAACAACAATAACAACCCTAAACAACAACAACAACCCTAAATTACAACAAGATCAACAACAACAACAACAACAACAACCCTAAACAACAACAACATAAACAACAACCCTAAAATACAACAACAACAACAACAACGGCACTAACAACCACGACAACAACAACAACAACAACAACAACAACAACAACAACAACAACAACAACAACAACAACAACGACTCTAAACAACAACAACAGCAACAACATCCCTAAACAACAAAAACAACAACAACCCTAAACAACAACAACAACCACAACCCTTAACATTAACAACAACTGCAACAACCCTAAAAAACAACAACAACAACAACAACAACAACCCTAAATAAAAACAACAACAACAACAACAACCCTAAACAACAACAACAACAACAAAAACAACAACCCTAAACAACAACCCTAAACAACAACAACAACAACAACAACAACCCTAAACAACAATAACTACTACAACAACAACCCTAAACAACATTAACAACAACAACAACCCTAAACAACAATAACAACAACAACAACAACCCTAAACAATAACAACAACAACAACAACAACAACAACAATAACAACAACAAAAAACAAACCTAAACAACAACAACAACCCTAAACAACCACAACAACAACAAAAACAACAACCCTAAACAACAACAACAACAACAACAACAACCCTAAACAAAAACAACAACAACAACAACAACAACCGTAAATAACAACAACAACCCTAATCAACAACAACAACAAAACAACAAAAACAACAACAACAACAACCCTAATTAAAAACAACAACAACAACAACAACAACCACCTTAAACAACAACCCTATATAACAACCACAACCACAAAAACAACCCTAAATAACAACAATAACAACAACAACAATAACCCTAAACAACAACAACAACAATAACAACCCTAAACAACAACAACAACCC
>OX359290.1:34845499-34847999 GCA_947179395.2 Pulicaria dysenterica
AACAACAAGAACAACAACAACAAAACCTTTCCCTTAACCCTAAAACCTAAACAACAATAACAACAACAACAACAACCATAAACAACAATAACAACAACAATAACAACAACAACAACCCTAAACAACAACAACAACAACCCTAAACAATAACAACAACAACAACAACAACAATAACAACAACAACAACAACAACAACAACAAACCTAAACAACAACAATAACCCTAAACAACAACAACAACAACAAAAACAACAACCCTAAACAACAACAACAACAACAACCCAAAACAATAAGAACAACAACAACAACAACAACAACCGTAAATAACAACAACAACCCTAAACAACAACAACAACAAAACAACAAAAACAACAACAACAACAACCCTAAATAAAAACAACAACAACAACAACAACCACCCTAAACAACAACCCTAAATAACAAGAACAACAACAACAACAACCCTAAATAACATCAAGAACAACAACAACAATAACCCTAAACAACAACAACAACAATAACAACCCTAAACAACAACAACAACCCTAAATAACAACAAGATCAACAACAACAACAACAACAACCCTAAAATACAACAATAACAACAACAACAACAACAACAACAACAACAACAACGGCACTAACAACCATGACAACAACAACAACAAAACCTTTCCCTAAACCCTAAACAACAACAACAACAACAACAAAACCTTTCCCTAAACCCTAAACCCTAAAAAACAACAACAACAAGAACAACAACAACAAAACCTTTCCCTTAACCCTAAAACCTAAACAACAATAATAACAACAACAACAACCATAAACAACCATAACAACAACAATAACAATAACAACAACAACAACCCTAAACAACAACAACAACAACAACCCTAAACAATAACAACAACAACAACAACAATAACAACAACAACAACAACAACAACAAACCTACACAACAACAAATACAACCCTAAATAAAAAAAACAACAACAACAATTACCCTAAAAAACAACAACAACAACAAAAACAACAACCCTAAACAACATCAACAACAACAACAACCCTAAACAATAACAACAACAACAACAACAACAACAACAACCGTAAATAACAACAACAACCCTAAACAACAACAACAACAAAACAACAAAAACAACAACAACAACAACCCTAAATAAAAACAACAACAACAACAACCACCCTAAACAACAACCCTAAATAACAACAACAACAACAACAACCCTAAATAATAACAAGAACAACAACAACAATAACCCAAAACAACAACAACAACAATAACAACCCTAAACAACAACAACAACCCTAAATTACAACAAGATCAACAACAACAACAACAACAACAACCCTAAACAACAACAACATAAACAACAACGCTAAAATACAACAACAACAACAACAACGGCACTAACAACCACGACAACAACAACAACAACAACAACAAAACCTTTCCCTAAACCCTAAACAACAACAACAACAACAACAAAACCTTTCCCTAAACCCTAAACCATAAACAACAACAACAACAACAACAAGAACAACAACAAAACCTTTCCCTTAACCCTAAAACCTAAACAACAACAACAACAACAACAAAACCTTTCCCTAAACCCTAAACCCTAATAAACAACAATAACAATAACAATAACAACAACAACCATAAACAACAATAACAACAACAATAACAACAACAACAACCCTAAACAACAACAACAACAACAACCCTAAACAATAACAACAACAACAACAACAATAACAACAACAACAACAACAAACCTAAACAACAACAACAACCCTAAACAACAACAACAACAACAAAAACAACAACCCTAAACAACAACAACAACAACAACCCTAAACAACAACAACAACAACAACAACCGTAAATAACAACAACAACCCTAAACAACAACAACAACAAAACAACAAAAACAACAACAACAACAACCCTAAATAAAAACAACAACAACAACAACAACCACCCTAAACAACAACCCTAAATAACAACAACAACAACAACAACAACCCTAAATAACAACAAGAAAAACAACAACAATAACCCAAAACATCAACAACAACAACAACAACAACAACAACAACAATAACTACAACAACCCTAAATAAAAACGAGAACAACAACAACCCTAAACAACAACAACAACCTTAAATAACAACAACAACAACGACTCTAAACAACAACAAAAGCAACAACATCCCTAAACAACAAAAACAACAACCCTAAACAACAACAACAACCACAACCCTTAACATTAACAACAACTGCAACAACCCTAAATTACAACAACAACAACAACAAACCTAAACAACAACAACAACAACCCTAACTAAAAACAACAACAACAACAACAACCCTAAACAACGACAACAACAACAAAAACAACAACCCTATACAACAACAACCCAAAATAAAAACAACAACAACAACAACAACCCTAAACAACAACCCTAAACAACAACAA
>OX359290.1:34857999-34862999 GCA_947179395.2 Pulicaria dysenterica
CAACAACAACAACAACAACAATAACAACAACAACAACAACAACAACAACAAACCTAAACAACAACAAAAACCCTAAACAACAACAACAACAACAAAAACAACAACCCTAAACAACAACAACAACAACAACCCAAAACAATAAGAACAACAACAACAACAACAACAACAACCGTAAATAACAACAACAACCCTAAACAACAACAACAACAAAACAACAAAAACAATAACAACAACAACCCTAAATAAAAACAACAACAACAACAACAACCACCCTAAACAACAACCCTAAATAACAAGAACAACAACAACAACAACCCTAAATAACAACAAGAACAACAACAACAATAACCCTAAACAACAACAACAACAATAACAACCCTAAACAACAACAACAACCCTAAATAACAACAAGATCAACAACAACAACAACAACAACCCTAAAATACAACAACAACAACAACAACAACAACAACAACAACAACAACAACGGAACTAACAACCACGACAACAACAACAACAAAACCTTTCCCTAAACCCTAAACAACAACAACAACAACAACAAAACCTTTCCCTAAACCCTAAACCCTAAAAAACAACAACAACAAGAACAACAACAACAAAACCTTTCCCTTAACCCTAAAACCTAAACAACAATAATAACAACAACAACAACCATAAACAACCATAACAACAACAATAACAATAACAACAACAACAACCCTAAACAACAACAACAACAACAACCCTAAACAATAACAACAACAACAACAACAATAACAACAACAACAACAACAACAACAAACCTACACAACAACAAATACAACCCTAAATAAAAAAAACAACAACAACAATTACCCTAAAAAACTACAACAACAACAAAAACAACAACCCTAAACAACATCAACAACAACAACAACCCTAAACAATAACAACAACAACAACAACAACAACAACAACCGTAAATAACAATAACAACCCTAAACAACAACAACAACAAAACAACAAAAACAACAACAACAACAACCCTAAATAAAAACAACAACAACAACAACCACCCTAAACAACAACCCTAAATAACAACAACAACAACAACAACCCTAAATAATAACAAGAACAACAACAACAATAACCCAAAACAACAACAACAACAATAACAACACTAAACAACAACAACAACCCTAAATTACAACAAGATCAACAACAACAACAACAACAACAACCCTAAACAACAACAACATAAACAACAACGCTAAAATACAACAACAACAACAACAACGGCACTAACAACCACGACAACAACAACAACAACAACAACAAAACCTTTCCCTAAACCCTAAACAACAACAACAACAACAACAAAACCTTTCCCTAAACCCTAAACCCTAAACAACAACAACAACAACAACAAGAACAACAACAAAACCTTTCCCTTAACCCTAAAACCTAAACAACAACAACAACAACAACAAAACCTTTCCCTAAACCCTAAACCCTAATAAACAACAACAACAATAACAATAACAACAACAACCATAAACAACAATAACAACAACAATAACAACAACAACAACCCTAAACAACAACAACAACAACAACCCTAAACAATAACAACAACAACAACAACAATAACAACAACAACAACAACAAACCTAAACAACAACAACAACCCTAAACAACAACAACAACAACAAAAACAACAACCCTAAACAACAACAACAACAACAACCCTAAACAACAACAACAACAACAACAACCGTAAATAACAACAACAACCCTAAACAACAACAACAACAAAACAACAAAAACAACAACAACAACAACCCTAAATAAAAACAACAACAACAACAACAACCACCCTAAACAACAACCCTAAATAACAACAACAACAACAACAACAACAACCCTAAATAACAACAAGAAAAACAACAACAATAACCCAAAACATCAACAACAACAACAACAACAACAACAACAACAATAACTACAACAACCCTAAATAAAAACGAGAACAACAACAACCCTAAACAACAACAACAACCTTAAATAACAACAACAACAACGACTCTAAACAACAACAAAAGCAACAACATCCCTAAACAACAAAAACAACAACCCTAAACAACAACAACAACCACAACCCTTAACATTAACAACAACTGCAACAACCCTAAATAACAACAACAACAACAACAAACCTAAACAACAACAACAACAACCCTAACTAAAAACAACAACAACAACAACAACCCTAAACAACGACAACAACAACAAAAACAACAACCCTATACAACAACAACCCAAAATAAAAACAACAACAACCCTAAACAACAACCCTAAACAACAACAACAACAACAACAACAACCCTAAACAACAATAACAACAACAACAACAACCCTAAACAACAATAACAACAACAACAACCCTAAACAACAATAACAACAACAACAACCCTAAACAACAACAACAACAACCCTAAACAATAACAACAACAACAACAACAATAACAACAACAAAAAACAAACCTAAACAACAACAACAACCCTAAACAACCACAACAACAACAAAAACAACAACCCTAAACAACAACAATAACAACAACAACAACCCTAAACAAAAACAACAACAACAACCCTAAACAAAAACAACAACAACAACAACAACAACAACAACCGTAAATAACAACAACAACCCTAATCAACAACAAAAACAACAACAACAACAACCCTAATTAAAAACAACAACAACAAAAACAACAACCACCTTAAACAACAACCCTAAATAACAACAACAACAACAAAAACAACCCTAAATAACAACAAGAACAACAACAACAATAACCCTAAACAACAACAACAACAATAACAACCCTAAACAACAACAACAACCCTAAATAACAACAAGATCAACAACAAAAACAACAACAACCCTAAAATACAACAACAACAACAACAACAACAACAACGGCACTAACAACCACGACAACAACAACAACAAAACCTTTCCCTAAACACTAAACAACAACAACAACAACAAAACCTTTCCCTAAACCCTAAACTCTAAAAAACAACAACAACAAGAACAACAACAACAAAACCTTTCCCTTAACCATAAAACCTAAACAACAATAACAACAACAACAACAACCATAAACAACAATAACAACAACAATAACAACAACAACAACCCTAAACAACAACAACAACAACAACCCTAAACAATAACAACAACAACAACAACAACAATAACAACAACAACTACAACAACAACAAACCTAAACAACAACAACAACCCTAAACAACAACAAAAACAACAAAAACAACAACCCTAAACAACAACAACAACAACAACCCAAAACAATAAGAACAACAACAACAACAACAACAACAACCGTAAATAACAACAACAACCCTAAACAACAACAACAACAAAACAACAAAAACAACAACAACAACAACCCTAAATAAAAACAACAACAACAACAACCACCCTAAACAACAACCCTAAATAACAACAACAACAACAACAACAACAACCCTAAATAACAACAAGAACAACAACAACAATAACCCTAAACAACAACAACAACAATAACAACCCTAAAGAACAACAACAACCCTAAATAACAACAAGATCAACAACAACAACAACAACAACCCTAAAATACAACAACAACAACAACAACAACAACAACAACAACAACAACGGCACTAACAACCACGACAACAACAACAACAAAACCTTTCCCTAAACCCTAAAAAACAACATCAACAAGAACAACAACAACAAAACCTTTCCCTTAACCCTAAAACCTAAACAACAATAACAACAACAACAACAACCATAAACAACAATAACAACAACAATAACAATAACAACAACAACAACAACAACCCTAAACAATAACAACAACAACAACAACAACAATAATAACAACAACAACAACAAACCTACACAACATCAAATACAACCCTAAATAAAAACAACAACAACAACAATTACCCTAAACAACTACAACAACAACAAAAACAACAACCCTAAACAACAACAACAAAAACAACAACCCTAAACAACAACAACAACAACAACCCTAAACAATAACAACAACAACAACAACAACAACAACAACAACAACAACAACAACAACAACCGTAAATAACAACAACAACCCTAAAAAACAACAACAACAAAACAACAAAAACAAAAACAACAACAACCCTAAATAAAAACAAAAACAACAACAACCACCCTAAACAACAACCCTAAATAACAACAACAACAACAACAACCCTAAATAATAACAAGAACAACAACAACAATAACCCAAAACAACAACAACAACAATAACAACCCTAAACAACAACAACAACCCTAAATTACAACAAGATCAACAACAACAACAACCCTAAACAACAACAACATAAACAACAACCCTAAAATACAACAACAACAACAACAACAACGGCACTAACAACCACGACAACAACAACAACAACAACAACAACAACAAAACCTTTCCCTAAACCCTACACAACAACAACAACAACAAAACCTTTCCCTAAACCCTAAACCCTAAACAACAACAACAACAAGAACAACAACAACAAAACCTTTCCCTTAACCCTAAAACCTAAACAACAACAACAGCAACAACATCCCTAAACAACAAAAACAACAACAACCCTAAACAACAACAACAACCACAACCCTTAACATTAACAACAACTGCAACAACCCTAAATAACAACAACAACAACAACAAACCTAAACAACAACAACAACAACCCTAAATAAAAACAACAACAACAACAACAACCCTAAACAACGACAACAACAACAAAAACAACAACCCTATACAACAACAACCCTAAATAAAAACAACAACAACAACAACAACCCTAAACAACAACAACAACAACAACAACAACCCTAAACAACAATAACAACAACAACAACAACTCTAAACAACAATAACAACAACAACAACCCTAAACAACAATAA
>OX359290.1:36112999-36272999 GCA_947179395.2 Pulicaria dysenterica
ATTAAAGAAACATAAAATGACCACCTTCATCTTCATCTTTTTCATCAAGAACTTATCGAGAACATCAAGAACACGAATTCTAAAAACTCATCAAAAATGATTTTTCCTTTCAGATCTATGCTTCTCCACTTCCACAAACACTTTTAATGTACTCCAATCTCGAAAACAAGTATCAAAAATCCCGATTTTGGGCAAAAATCGTCAAGAACTCCAAGAAAAACCCAGAAATGAAATTTTAGATTTCTCTCAAACCGTAAGGAGTTTTGAAATGAAATTTTTATACAACGTTTCTTTCATCATAATGAACAACATATCCAAAAATTAGATCAAACGGAGCTCGTATGATTTTTCTAGAATTTTCCGAAATTTTCAGCCCACTTGAATACGAAAATTTTCAAATATTATCAAAAATTTGATCAAAATCTTCTTCAAATCAGTCCTAATATTTGCTCTGATACCACTTGTTTATCCCAAGTGATTCAGGTATCAAGTAAATTCATGAAGATCAATGGATCATAATCAATATGTAGAGAGATAATGTAAAACACACAGTAAAACACACACTTAAGCTTTGATTATGCCAAATACCTTCCTAAAGTTACATGATTAACACTAATCATATGCTTATATACTCTTTGAGTATATTTACAATTAAGCCCTCTTAGTTTGTATTTTATACAAACTTCACACACAATGTGATCTTCTATTTTTATACAATATAAGATCCCAACAATAATAAGACAAATTTTACAAAATTTTAATCTCCCACTCAACTCAAAAATATGTTTTCAATGCAAAATTTGAGGGGGAGTTTGTTTTTACTTGTGTTTTAATGTGAAAAATAGAAAATATACAAAACAAATGGAAAAATACGAAAAATACAAAAATATATTAATTTTGTTTTGTTTTGTGTCATAGAAAATTTGAAAAATCAAAAATTGTATTTTATACATTCGAATTCGAACATGTCAAGATAGTATTCACAAGGGTTCGTCTGTCAAAAGCGTTGTGCATTTCGAATCTAATAAAATGAAGGCTTCAATTTCCAAATTTTAGATTCTCCATTTGAGTGTGCTACAGTGCATCCAGACCAATTCGAATTCGAATAGTATTCGAATGCATTTCTTTCTAAGTTGGATTCGAGCGTGCTGCAGTTGACATATTCGAATGATACTTAAATTTGAATTCAAATGCCTTAGTGTAAGAAGGGTTCAAGCGTGTCATTCCATTCATATTCGAATGGATGTGGACAACCAAGACAGATTCGAGGGCATTAACTCTTCCAAATGGATTATTCCATTCGAATTAGAATGTCTTGCAAATCCTTTAGCATTCGAGCGTGTCCTTTTTAATTCGTATTCGAATGGGCTAAGTACTAAAGACCCATTCGAGCATGTAACAATACAACTTAGCTTCATTCGAATTCGAATGGTCTACACACTCACGGATAATTCGAGCTCATTTCACTCAAATTCAAATGAATTTGAATCTCCCACGACCACTTCGAGTGTGTTACAGGGGTCATGTCATTTTTAAAGGTCCATTCAGAGGTTAACACGTGTCTTGAACCGTTACATACATTCCCCATTCAAATCAGTTTCTCTCACTTGTTCTTTGATAGGATTTGTGTGCATAACTGTCGAACCCTGAGGACACGCCCAATGTCATAAGACACTCCTGTGAGGGTACATAATTCAAGAAGTCATACAATCACACTTTGGGAGATAGGTATCATGACAGTTAGTCATAAACCAGTATAGAGAGTTGTAAATAACCAGATATAATTAATTAAAAAGATTATATATATATATATATATATATATATATATATATATATATATATATATATATATATATATATATATATATATATATATATATATATATATATATATATATACATATATATATATATATGTATATATATATATATATTAGTTAATAAATATATATTGTTAATTATCTTAAAAGGGTTATCACTAAGCAATTACTATTAAGGAGAAACTATATATATATATATATATATATATATATGTATATTTCGGCCAAGAATATATATATATATATATATATATATATATATATATATATATTATATTTTGTATTAATAATAATGTATAAATCAAGGTTGCCTAATTAAGATAACTAGATTGTTATCTATAAATAAGGGATTTATAAGTTGATTAGGGTTTAAGCATAATACATAAAAAAAAACAACTCTCTCTTCTCCTCTCTCCCTACCTACGGCCGAAGACAACCCCAAGGGGCGGGGGTTGTTGATTTTTGTGTTCCTACCACCAAGAAGATCAAGAACCTGAGTTAGATCCAATCCTTCTAGCGGATACTTGTTATACCTCATTACAGGTGGACTTTCATTGAGCAATCCAAGGTATAACATTCTTCTCATAAATGTTCTTGATGGTTATGGTGAAATCGATGGAACATGTATATGTATATATACATATCGATTTCTTGTATATGCATATTTGATTGGTTGTTTATCTTGTTTTAGTTTAAACTAATCTTAGTTAACATGATGATAAAGTTTTTCAAAAACATGGACGTATACGCACATGCTTATATTGATATTAATATATATCATATACACACTTGGGATGAACTAAGATCTTTAATCCTTTAAGATTTTGAAGGATTACGATTATTATTTTAGTTCCGCTTTATAAATAATAATTGCTTACTTTTATCCACAATTCTGAGTTGGTTCAAACCAGTTTGGTTATGAATTAGGATAACTCAAGTTTGAATTGTGCCCTGTAAAACCCAACATTCTTATTTTCAAAAGTTACAAACTCGAATTCTCTATTTTACCTAACTTCGGATTCATCTCGAACCTCTACAAAAATTTCAAACTTTTATGTGAAATCAATGCTTGCACACTAAGGTATACTTAAATGAAGATTAACAAGAGTTTAAATGAATGAAAAATGGATGTCTCAATTGTTACAAGTTCGAAACCGAGGGTTTCACGCAATTTTCAAATGAACTTTTAATGCTCAATATGAACTTGTTTTTGTAAGTGATATTCGCGATGGGAGTTTTGAACACTAGGAAAACATGAATCCAAAATAAATTTTTGAAAAAGAAAAAAGGTGTTCTTCGTGTTCTTCGGGTACTAGAATATGTACTTGTGATTTCGTTATGGGCTTTAATCTTGGTGTTATGATGATTTTAGGACAA
Organism: Pulicaria dysenterica; assembly: GCA_947179395.2. NCBI lineage: Eukaryota > Viridiplantae > Streptophyta > Magnoliopsida > Asterales > Asteraceae > Pulicaria > Pulicaria dysenterica. The sequence continues at coordinate 36,116,198 of OX359290.1, forward strand.
AGTGTCAGTGTTACAATTGTGTTTGTACACATGTATTCACTATAATTTTACTCTCAAAACATTTTTTCATCATCACATGACATCACTTTCACAATGAGATCTTAAGTGTTGGTGTTTATGCAAAATTTTCAACTTTTTCAAAATTGGTCAAACTTAGTCAACTTAGTATCAAAAGGTCGAGTTTGATCTAAGTTAGACTAGTTGTGGAGATTTCATGTGTGTGTGGGTTATAATCTACTTGCATCTGTTTACATATTCTAATCTGTTTACTGTTTTCACAAGTAAAATTGCTCAACACGAAGATGATGCGGTATCATATCGTTCTTTTACCGCTAGCCTAAACACCAACCCAGATGACCAATTGGTCTCTAAAAATCATTTTCTATCAGTTGTCAAACACGAATATAACCACTTTGTAATCCTTATCTATTTCAAAAACCTAACTTTCCTATCCTGCTTCTACTGGTACTTATGTCCCTAGAGCTCTATGCTCAACAGTTTTGGTACACCACACATATTCATACCAGCTCCAGAACTAGAACACAATCTATTCATGGGGATGTGGATCATTACACCATTGTTGTCACTGTTGATAGGCTTAGCGAGATCTTCCGACTCCTTGCAGCTACGAGGCATGTTTGTTTTTACTAGAGTACCAATTCATGTGGTTCCTCAGCACTTACTGTAGTTCCGGTACATGTGTGTTGTTGACCAGGACGGAGACGAAATCAGAGGCACGGTGCTGAATGGGGAGAGAACCCTTGTTCTCACAGTTCAACGGCTAAGGGAGGTTCTTCAACTTCCTCAACATGATGAGTTCAAGCCGGTTGTGACGAGGCAGGTGGCAAGGGTCAGTCCTACCTAGAATGGGTCACCCACAAACAGAGGGTGTAATAAAAAAGGCCACCTTTCCAACCGGATGGGGATTTATGGTATCCACAGTGATTCGTTCACTTGGAACCAAGGTTGGAGGATTGGACCAAGTAAATGAGTTCGAGATGCAGCTGTTCTACAACATTTACTTTGCACGCAATCTGGATTATGCACAACTCATATTCAACGAACTCAAAGTCCAAGTGATGAAGACCACGAGGGATCTTCATGTACCGTTTATAAGGTACCTGTCCTTGGCATTTGAAGCCGAGCTAGGGACTGCACTGTATGAAGCTGGTCAGGATTTGTTCCTCACACCAGCACTCAGCTCCAAGATGTTCAACAATGACATCTTTCCAGAGGAAGAAGGCCTAAGTAAGCCTATGCAATGGATAGCTTAGAGGGCCTAATCTGAAAGTGAAGCTGAGGGGTCTACTCAAGGGGGAGCAGCTCAAGCTAAACCAGAGGTTCAAGCTGAGCACTCTGCTCAAGCTGAGCCAGCAAATATTCAAGCTTCACCAGGTATGACTTCTCCACTTTCTTCTTCTTCTTACTTTTCTCCATCTTCTTTAAGAGATAAGACTGTGGTAAGCCCAACCCAGTCTAACCCATCTCCTCCACCTTCTTTCCATCATAAAATCCAATCTGAAGCCAACCCTGGTGTGCCCACTGCTCCCAAGGTAAATATACAAACCTACAATCGAAAAACTTCCAAAGTTGTGCCCACTGCTACTAAGTTCAATTAATATTTGATATGTTTAAAAATTAAAATCTTAGTAAGTTTAAGATTTGAAACATAATTCTGTTCAACAAACTTAAGAATAGTTTGATGGTTTTGTCATCATCAAATAAGGGGAGTTTGTTGGTCAAATGATCTTATCAGTTGAGATTTGATGAGACAAAGTTAAGTTTGTAAGATATGTTCTGAATATAACTTAAACAGAATTATGAAACTTGATCAGACTGAGCACTTATAGTGTTTCAGACTGAGCATAAGCTGAGTATAAGCTGAGCATATAGTTGATCAGCTTAGACTATATCTTAGTCAGTTTATCAATATGTTTGATAAGCTGTGTGTGTCACCTAAGGTATAGGTTGAGTATTCAGCTTGATGCGTTCCGAGCTGAGTGACTCAGCTTATAGACTGAGTCAGCTCAACAGAGTTGCGAAGTAAGTTCTAGCTAACTCTTATGACTTCTAAGGATGAGTTAGTCATTATATATGTTAGTACATGTTTGATTTTGAGTTTGTTCTCGAAGGACTCAGCTTGATGAGTTTAAAGCTGAGTAACTCAGCCCGACTAAAGAAGTCAGTTTTAGAAAATTAAAATTTGTTTGAAATTCCTTTTACTCTCTATATCTACGATATGGATAAGAAGATTCCAAAATCAAGATTGAAGATTGAAGACTCAGGATAGAAGATTCAAGATTCCGGGTTATCCGTTAGGTTGTTAGCAGATTAGGATAAGTTCTAGTTTGTTAGGGTCCGTAGGAACATGATTATAAATACTTATCTCCTGATAAATTTAGAGGTACCGAACCAGACTCTAATATCACCTCAACTTAATCATCGTATGTGTTACGAATCTTGATACACCGTTTGTAAGTTCAACGTCATCAAGAAATTCACAGATTGCCAACATTGTTCGTGTGTTCGATCGTCACGTCTGTTGTGAAGTTGGTAAGTATTCAATCTGTGAATAATTCCTGTTTAGAGATTTAGTTTGTATCTATAATCATAAGTTGATTATAGATAGCAAAGTTTGAGAGATTGAGAGATTTGATTTACATTAGGTGTTTACATATCAAGTGTTGCTTACTTGATTGTTCCTGTAATCTTCTTCTTATTAATGAAAGCATTCGATTTCATGTGGTTTGATTAGTGTAACACTTTTTATTGATTTGTTCAATTTTCCGCATAAAGTGTATTCAACCCCACTTCTACACATTACTTGCTTGTTGATACTCTCACCAAGGGACCAACAACTGGTATCAGAGCAGGCTGAACTATTCATAAGTTGAAGTTCAAGATTCTGAGAAAGTATAATATGTCGACAAGCAACTATTCATCAAACTTTCTTCAGATGGCTGCTAAAGGATGTCCCATATTTGATGGATCTGATTATCCTATGTGGAAATTCAGAGTCATGCTCTTCCTTAAGTCCATTTCTACTGCTATGAGTGATAAGTCTCCTGACAAGACTGAAAAGGAAGTCAAGAAGCCTTTGGCATCCTGGACTGTAGAGGATTGGAAATTGCATTCTCTGGATGACAAAGCAAAGAGTGTTCTAGCAAATGCCCTGACCAATGAGATCTTGCATACTATGACTGGGTGTCAAACAGCAAAAGAGATCTGGGATACTTTGAGTATTACATATGAGGGCATAGATCTGGTCAAGCAGCAAAAGAAGAATCATCTTAATAGATCCTATGAAAACTTCTTTTCCAAGAAGAATGAAACGTTGTCTGATTTGTTTACAAGGTTTCACTACTTGATTAATGACCTGCTAAGTGTACGCATTAAAAAGGATGAAGCTGACCTAGTGCTAAAATTTCTGGATGTGTTACCAGAGAAATTCAATGAAGTGACTGTAGCACTAAGTGCTGGAGGTACATTATACATGTATAACCTACAGTCCATATATGGGTTCTTGATAAATCATGAACATATCACAGAACACAAGAAATCTTCTCAACAACAAATGAAGGACTCTCTTGATAAACATGAAACTGCATTAGTTGCAGAGAGGAATAAAAAGAGTTCAAAAGCCTTCATTGCTGAATCTGAAACTGATTCAGAATCTCAAGCTGACCACTCAGACTCAGACTCAAGTGATACTGATGATATTCAGACTATCACTAAACAAATGGCTATGCTTGCCAGAAGATTGAGAAGAATTCAAAGGGGAAAAGGAAGATCTGACAGGGGCAAATGAAAGAGTTCTTTTGATCCCAAGAAATCTGTGTGTTTCATCTATCAGAAGAAAGGACACATTGCTGCTAAGTGCAGGGATGAAACAGCTTAAGTAGCTGACAAGAATGCTTACAGAGCTGATAAGTACAAGAAGAAATATACTCAGCTCAAGAAAGGAAAGCCTGAAGACCAGTCCAATGCTAAAGGACTCTATGCTGAAACTTGGGATATAGAATCATCTACCTCAGATGATGATGAAAAGTGTCTGATGGCTCAAGAAGATGAAGAGTTTGAATTAGATGAAGTTGATTATGGTCTGTCTGAATCAACTTTTGAAGCTGGCATGAAGGAAGTTGAGGAAAACAACAAACTAAGTGACTGGGATCCTTCCTCCATGCACAAGGTTAGTAATTTCAACTCTTACACCGATGAAGAAAAAGGTCTTATATTTGGTTATTTGTTAAACGAATTTAAGACCAGCCTTAAGTCTCAAGCTGACCTCAAAGCTGAAATCTCTAAGCTCAAGAATGAGATTAAGGAAAATCAAACTCTCATTACCGCTTGAAAGAAAGTAGAATGTGATCTTGAATGTTAAATACACATTAATAAACTTCTAAGTGAAGAAATTCAGGAAGCCAAGAATAAAGCTGACCAACTTCAGAAGGTCACTGAATCCTGGTGTAAGTCATCAAGGCTTGCTGAACAGTGCATCAACCAGCAGATCCCTAAACACGTAAAGGCTGTACTTGGAGGTGACTATCAATCCGCAGCTTATGCAGCTGATGATGATGAGATAGCAAGTACAGATTCAGAGGAAGATAGACACTGATTGAGTCTCAGAAGTCAGCCTCAGAAAAGAGACATGATCCAAGCCTCAAATACAATAAGTTTGTAAAGGCAAAGGATCATGGGAATGAGTGTTCAACATCTAAACAACATAGTAAGTCTGTGCATGATAGATTAGTCACTCAGCCCATTCAAAGAACATCTGTTATTGAAAGATTGAATCCAAATCCTTTCAAAAGACAACACTCTCTATCTGGTTCAGAGAGAAGTTTCAAGAATAGGAAGACAACTGTAGGTCAGAGGTCATATCACAACAATGGTAAGTCCAAAGTTGTTGAAATTGGTAAGTCCAAAGAGTTCAACAATGGTAAGTCCAAAGCTGTTGAAACTGGTAGGTCCAGAAAACTTGACAATGGTAAGTCCAAAGTCAATGAAAAGAAGTTTGTTGGTCAAACTTCTGATCAAAAGGATAATAAACCTAGATCTGACAAAGGTAAGTCCAAAGTCAATGAGCATTAGGTGAATCAGCTTGCAAAGAAAGTTGAGAAATTATCCACATCCTATAATCCCAAAATTGAGAGCAATTTCTAAAAAGGATTATCAGATAACCTACCCCCTGTAGTCATTGGTAGAAGGAAATGCTACAAGTATGGTGGTAGAGGACATGAGGCCAAGGACTGTGACAGTGAAATATTAACGCCTGAGAAGGAACAAGCTGATCAGCCTACACAGGACTCAACACCTGCTCAAGCTGACCAGTCAGTTCCACAAGATGAAACTGCTAAGTGCTCATCATTTGAACCTACTACAAAATGGGTTCCCAAACAAAACTAATATGTTTAGTTTTCCTTTCATGTGCAGGGTTCAAGTAAATGGTACTTGGACAGTGAATGCTCAAGGCACATGACAGGGTGGAAAGGACTTCTAAGTGAATTCCAGGAAGATGAAGGTCCTAAAGTAACATTTGGTGATAACTCCCATGGAAGAACTAAAGGATATGGGAAGATGCATGCTGGCAAGGTGACTTTCCTGAAAGTTGCATATGTTAAAGGTCTTAAACACAATCTGATAAGTATCAGTCAACTGTGTGATGAAGACAATGTTGTTACTTTTAGGAAGAAAGCAGGAACAATATACAATGCAAAGGGTAAGCCTGTGCTAATAGCAAAGAGAGAAACAAATGTGTATCTACTTGATCTCATTTCTGCTGATCCCAATACTGAAACCTATTTATATTCCCAATCTGTTTCTAAGCTGAGTTGGATGTGGCATAAAAGGCTATCACATTTAAATTTCAAGATTATAAATATGCTATCCAATAAAGAGTTAGTCTCTGGATTGCCAAAGATCACATTTGTCAAAGATAAATTGTGCTCAGCGTGTGAACAATGGAAACATCACAAAGGGTCATTCAAGTCAAAGCAACACTTTTCAATAACAGACCCATTGCATATGTTGCACATGGATCTGTTTGGACCCATAAGTACTCCAAGCCTAAGTGGCAAGAAGTACACCCTGGTGATAGTAGATGAGTTCTCTAGATTCACTTGGATAATATTCCTTAAAGCCAAAAGTGAAGCTGCCCTGGAGATAATAAGTTTTATCAAACAGGAAGAGTTGCAAAAAGGTAAGTCTGTTAAGCAACTCAGAAGTGATCATGGGACTGAGTTCAGAAAGTCAACTCTAGAAGGCGTTTGTGAACAAAAAGGAATATTACAAAATTTTTCCTCAGTAACAGATTCTTAATTGAGGCTGCTAGAACAATGTTGTGTGAGGCACGATTGAAACTCTATTTCTGGGATGAAGCTGTAAGTACAACATGTTATACCCAAAATAGATCAATCATAGTCAAAAGACATGCAAAACTGCATATGAAATGTATAAATCAAGAAAGCCCAATATAGGTTACTTCCATGTCTTTGGTTCAAAATGCTATGTGCTGAATCAAAGAGATCAGCTCCATAAGTTGGAACCTAAAGCTGATCTTGGAATTTTTGTTGGTTATTCCTTAATCTCCAAGTCATACAGAGTGTATAACTCAAGGAGAAAGGCTATAGAAGAATCAATTCATGTCTCCTTTGATGTAGACAGTGTTGATCAAGCTGACAAAGGTCAAGCTGACTCAGTCAGTCTGAATGAGCTTGAAAAGCCGAAAGAAATCAAAATGTCAAATCCTATGTATGTCATAGATGATGACAGTGATGATGATGTATGTACATCTAAGAAATCATCACAAGCTCGAAAGGACTCTCAATCTGAGAAAGATGATGAGTTCATTAATCCATTTGGAGCTTATACTACTCAGACTGAAGATCTTGGTGATCAACAGTTTGATGACAATGCTGCAATGGAGACTGAGGATGTAAGTTCACCTCAGAGCCCTCAATATCACTCAAGTCCAGAACCATAATCTCCTACTACAACATTTAAATTCCTCAAAGATCATCCTCAAGATCAAGTAATTGGTAATGTTCAAGAAAGAGTAATTACCAGATCTAACGCAACAACAAACTATGCTGCTTACTTTTGTTTTCTATCTCAAATGGAACAAAAGAAGACTGAAGAAGCCTTAGAGGATGAGTACTGGATTGAAGCTATGCAAGAGGAATTAAATGAGTTTGAGAGAAACAAGGTATGAAGTCTTGTCCCAGCCCTCAAAGATCATACAATTATAGGCACTAAGTGGGTCTATAGAAACAAAATGGACAAGGATGGAGTGATTGTTAGGAACAAAGCCATGCTAGTAGCACAAGGGTATAGACAAGAAGAAGGAATCGATTATGATGAGATATTTGCCCTTGTTGCTAGAATTGAAGCCATTAGGCTGTTCTTAGCCTATGCAACATATAAAGACTTCAAAGTCTATCAAATGGATGTGAATTGTGCTTTCCTAAATGGAAAACTTCAGGAGGAAGTCTATGTGAAACAACCCCATGGCATTGTCAGTTTAAAGTATCCACATCATGTCTATAAGTTATACAAGACTTTGTATGGTCTTAAACAAGCTCCAAGAGCTTGGTATGATACCTTGTCCAAATATCTGCTATCAATGGACTTTACCAGAGGTAGTATTGATAAGACACTCTTAATTAAAAAGAGTAAAGGACAGATGATTCTTGTACATCTATGTGGATGACATTATGTTTGGTTCTACAAATGAATCTCTGTGTTAATGGTTCTCCAAAGTTATGTCAAAAAGATACAAGATGAGTATGATGGGTGAAATGACATATTTCCTAGGCTTGCAGATTTAACAAAAGCCTGGTGGAATATTTATTAATCAAAGCAAGTATGTTCTTGATTTGTTAAAGAAATATGGCTTTCATTCTAGTTTAACCATGAAAACACCCATGTCACCAGCTGTCAAGCTGAGCAAGGACTCAGATTAAAAGTCTGTATGTCAGTCTACCTATAGAGGAATGATAGGTTCATTACTCTATTTGACAACTACTAGAGCTGATATCATGTTTGCTACATGTGTTTGTGCAAGATATCAGGCATATACTAAGGAATCACATCTTCAAGCTGTGAAAAGGATCTTTAGGTACCTTAAACGTACACCAAATCTAGGTCTTTGGTATCCAAAGGACTTTGAATTTGAGTTAGTTTGTTTTTCAGATGATGACTATGCTGGGTGCAAGTTAGACAGAAAATCAATAATAGGAGGATGTCAAATGCTTCGAGGGAAGTTAGTAAGCCGGATTAGTAAGAAACAGAACTCAGTGGCTTCTTCAACTGCTGAAGCTGAGTATGTTGCTGCAGGAAGCTGTTGTGCTCAAATCCTGTGGATGCAACATCAACTTCAAGACTTTGGTATGAATTTTAGGAAAACTCCTATCTTCTGTGATAACCAAAGTGCAATAGCCATCACATATAATCCAGTCTTCCACTCAAGAACCAAGCATATGGAAATTCGACATCACTTCATCAGAGACATTGTGGAAAAAGGTAAAGTTGAAATAAATTTTATCTCCACAGATGATCAATTACCATATATCTTTACCATACCTCTTGATGAGAAAAGGTTTTCCTATCTGCTAAGTAAATTAGGTATGCTCAACCCCTAGATAAGTTTCTAAAACTGAGTTTCAACTTGACAAAGACAATGTGTCTTAAGCTGAGCGTAAAGTTTATAGATATGTATTCATAAACTGTTCACTTGGTCAAGCTGAGTGATAAGTTCACACGTTTGGTTTGTTCCAAACATGTTTTAACTGCTAAGTGTGGTTAAAATATCAATTTGGGTTAGTCTCAAATGAAGATGACTAAGTATCATTGATTCTGAGCTGTGTGCTCCACTCAAGCTGAGTGTCAATCTCAAGCTGAGTGCTCAAATCAAGCTGAGTGCTTGACTCACGCTGAGTGATAAGCTTACTCAGCTTGGTCTGTCCAAACCATGTTTTAGTTACTATGTGTTATTAATTCATGAGTAATTGTATTTGAGCCAGTCTTAAATCCCGTTTTATACCGATTACGTATTGGTGTAATACAACAGTATAAATAATATTTTTGTAAGTCAAGTATGTTATTTTACAAACTTATCCGTTGGGATATGATGAGTTTCATCTCAATTACTGTTACATCTATCTGTAAGTTCGTTAGAGTAACGGATAAATAGGGATTTCCAACGGTAACTTTTCTCTCTCCTCTAAAAGGTATATATATCGGTTGTAACCGAAATTCAGACGTTTACGCTTACTAAACTTCTGATATACTTCATATACCTTATAAAACCACCTATTAGCTAAGTGCATTTCACCGTTCAGTCAAAATTGAAATCCTACTCGTTCAGTGCGAATTGCGTTTTGCTCAGTGCGAATTGCGTTTTACTCAGTGTGAATCGAAAACATTCTACGATGGACGGAACCATTCTAAATCTTAGTGATCCAATGGTAAGGGGTGCTGCCTTCAAGAACAACAGATTGCCGTTGATTAAAATCAACAATCAACGAGCTTGCCTAGCAATCCCTGAACGCCAGAGAAACAGGGGTTATGAAGCGTGGGTGGATTATATCCGCAAATACCCACTAGCATTAGTTTTTACTAGAGCACCAATTCATGTGGTTCATCAGCACTTACTGGAGTTCTGGTATACGTGTGTTTTTTTACTAGGACGGAGACGAAATCATAGGCAAGGTGCTAAATGGGGAGAGAACCATTGTTCTCATAGTTCAACGGCTAAGGGAGGTTCTTCAACTTCCTCAACATGATGAGTTCGAGCCGGATGTGCGAGGCAGGTGGCAAGGTCAGTCCTACCCAGAATGGGTCACCCACAAACAGAGGATGCCACCTTTCTAACCGGATGGGGTTTTATGGTATCCACAGTGATTCGTTCACTTGCAACCAAGGTTGGAGGATTGGACCAAGTAATTGAGTTTGAGATGCAGCTGCTCTACAACATTTACTTTGCACACAATCTGGATTATGCACTGCTCATCTTCAACGAACTCAAGGTCAAAGTGATGAAGACCACGAGGGATCTTCATGCACCGTTTATAAGGTACATGTCTTTGAGATTTGAAGCTGAGCTAGGGACTGCATTGTATGAAGCTGGTCAGGATTTGTTCCTCTCACCAGCACTCAGCTCCAAGATGTTCAACAATGACATCTTTCCAGAGCAAGAAGGCCTAAGTAAGCCTATGCAATGGATAGCTAAGAGGGCCTAATCTGAAAGTGAAGCTGAGGGGTCTACTCAAGGGGAGCAACTCAAGCTAAACCAGAGGTTCAAGCTGAGCACTCTGCTCAAGTTGAGCCAGCAAATATTCAAGTTGCACCAGGTATGACTTCTCCACTTTCTTCTTCTTCTTACTTTTCTCCATCTTCTTTTAGAGATAAGACTGTGGTAAGCCCAACCTAGTCTAACCCATCTCCTCCATGTTCTTTCCATCATAAAATCCAATCTGAAGCCAACCCTGGTGTGCGCACTGCTACCAAGGTAAATATTCAAACCTACAATCGAAAAACTGCCAAAGGTGGTGCCACACCTAAATATACTACTAGAGTTGAAATCACATTGATTCCTCCACCGGCAGGAGTTGTGGGGGAGACACCTACTCTTCAGGTGCCAACCTCAAGGCTCATTCAAACCCAACAGCCTAAACTGGGTGTGGTGACTACTTAGTCCACACTTACTCGAGCCATAGGAGAGCCTACTACTGTGCCTAAGCAGACACACTCAGGTAACATTGAAGATATGACCAATCCCCAGGGTCAATCACCCTCCACTCACCAAATAAGCCTACCACTAACCCACTCTCATCACGTTTTGAGCCCAATTACTTCTCTTCACTTCTCACACTCTCCAGCACGACCTGTCAATGATTCATCTCAATACCAAGGTGAATTACAGGGTCCAACTTCTGGTGCACATGACTTTGGGGGTATACACCAATCCTTGGATGATGCACCCAAACACTCTCCTAAGAACGTTGTCTCTTTTACTACAGAGGAACAACAATTTGAGTTCAAGGGCAGGAGTCAGTCTCCTCAGGATGAAGCTGCCTCCTCAGGCATTCAAGAGCTCAAGACATACATTGTAGCTAAGTTTGGTTTGTTACATCTCAAGCAAAAGAAGCACAAATGCCAAATCTATCAGAGACTTGAAAAGCTGACCAATGATGTTAAAGAAATTGCCTCTGCAGTTGCTGCACTACAACAAAAATAGACTTCGAACCCTGTTGATGATGACAAAAAGAGGGAGAAGGTTCAAGCTGAAGCTGACGTTAAGTTAGTTCAAGCTGAGGCTGAGGCTCTACTAGTGCTAGCAAAAGGAGCTGAGAGACAAGCTAAAATTGAGGGGGAGTTAGAGAAAGAGGAACCTGCAGCTAAAAGACGAAAAATGGTAGTATATGAATCTGAAGCTGACAGTGTCTCCGAAACAGAGGAGGAGAAAGCTACTAGGTTAATGATTGAGATGCTCGAGCAAGAGGAAGCTGATGAGCTTGGTATATCTATTGCTGAGCTGAAAAAGAGAAAAGAAAAGGAAGTGAGGGACCAAGAAAGGGAAATAGTGAGAAAAGCTTTAGCTCCAGCTGAAGTTGATTATTCTGGTCCAAGGCCTGATCAAATCCCGTATACAGATGCAAACATACAGGAATGCTATTTCAGAAGAAGCACCAGCAAGGAAATCAAGAGCATGACTCTGAGCAGAGTAAATGGAGCCATCTTTTTCACCTTTCTATTTGATGATAAGTCAACAGTGGGAATGGACCTGAGATATGTTCACAGGATGGGCTACATTGAGTGGAAAAGAATAATTATGATGCTCAAGAAATTAAAAAAGAGTCAGATCAAGCAAGAGATTACAACTGAAGTCTCTAAGCTGATTTCTCAATCTGAGGAGCTGAGATGTGTTCCAGTTCCCGGTATGCAATGGGAGAGCTTATTTAAGATACATGAAGGTGTTGCATTCAACGAGAACCAAGTTATTGACACACCAGTTTAGGGATTCATGTTTAAGGATCAGGCAGACAATCCTAGCTTCATAAAGCTTTCAAAGATATGTTATTTGAAGGCTAAGGATGCCTTAAGAATAAGGAGTTGCTGTGGTGATGATAGCACAAAACATTTTGTGAGATACAAGTTGAATAAGATCATCCGCATGCAACAAAAGGAACTCAAGGGAGATGCAGAAGCTGAAATAGTATTAGAAGAAATCAACAGAGAAATCATACTTTGGGAAGTTCTGCATCCAGAGTTCAAGAGATAATTTTTGTAATAGATTAGTTCTATTTGTAATTATTAGATTAGTTCTAATAATATGTAAGCACTAAGTGTGCATGATCTAAGTGATCAAAATTTTGTATTATGATATGTTCAACTTAATGAATACAAGTATTGGCTTGATATGTTCAACTGTTTATGATATGTTCATATTTCTTAGTCTGATGAGTTCAGCTTGAATAAACAATTTGATTAGTTCGTGTTCATTATTATGATTGGTTGGTATATTCAACTTATAGTTGATAAGTTCAATTAAAATTGATAAGTTTAATTAATACTTGATAAGTTCAAAAATAAAATCTTAGTAAGTTTAAGATTTGAAACATAATTCTGTTCAACAAACTTAAGAACTGTTTGATGGTTTTGTCATCATCAAATAGGGGGAGTTTGTTGGTCAAATGATCTTATCAGTTAAGATTTGATGAGACAAAGTTAAGTTTGTAAAATATGTTTTGAATATAACTTAAAAAGAATTATGAACCTTGATCAGACTGAGCACTTATAGTGTTTCAGACTGAGCATAAGCTGAGTATAAGCTGAGCATATAGTTGATCATCTTAGACTATATCTTAGTCAGTTTATCAATATGTTTGATAAGCTGTGTGTGTCACCTAAGGTATAGGTTGAGTATTCAGCTTGATGCGTTTTGAGCTGAATGACTCAGCTTATAGACTGAGTCAGCTCAACAGAGTTGCTAAGTAAGTTCTAGCTAACTCTTATGACTTCTAAGGATGAGTTAGTCATTATACATGTTAGTACATGTTTGATTTTGAGTTTGTTCTCGAAGGACTCAGCTTGCTGAGTTTCAAGCTGAGTAACTCAGCACGACTAAAAAAGTCAGTTTAAGAGAATTTAAATATGTTTTAAATTCCTTTTACTCTCTATATCTACGACATGGATAATAAGATTCCAGAATCAAGATTGAAGATTGAAGACTCAAGATAGAAGATTCAAGATTCAAGATTCGGGGTTATCCGTTAGTTTGTTAGCAGATTAGGATAAGTTCTAGTTTGTTAGGATCCATAGGAACAGGATTATAAATACTTATCTCCTGATAAGTTTAGAGGTACCGAACCAAACTCTGATCTCACCTCAACCTAATCATTGTATGTGTTACGAATCTTGATACACCGTTTGTAAGTTCAACGTGATGAAGAAATTCACAGATTGCCAACATTGTTCGTGTGTTCGATCTTCACATCTGTTGTGAAGTTGGTAAGTATTCAATCTATGAATAAATCCTATTTAGAGAGTCAGTTTGTATCTATAATCATAAGTTGGTTATAGTTAGCAAAGTTTGAGAGATTGAGAGATTTGATTTACATTAGGTGTTTACATATCAAGTGTTGCTTACTTGATTGCTCCCAAGCTATTTAACTACATCAAAGCTATAACTGCTGCCCATCCTATCGAACCTCAACCATTCCTTATTTCTTTACTTGATCTTTGTGAGCAGAATTCAATTGTTGTGAGTTATAGGGAGAGCATAGGTATACTCCCTCTGGTTAGGCTAGAATCGGCTATACCTACCCAAGGGGGAGTAGTACCAGGTGAGGAATTAGCTGATAGGCCTCAGACATCTATGAGAGACGCTGAGAGGGGAGTGGAAAGAGAAAAAATTGACAGTGGTGGTGAGTCGGTGAAACACATAAATAGGTGGGATGCATATGATCCTGGAAATGTATAGGCACCTGACTCTGAGGATGCCTCCGCAACTGATGCCGAAATCTCTAAGACATATACTGTTGAAACATAAAAGATAGAGATTGGATCCCCAGAGATTCCACTTACTGAAATTGAACATATCTAGATTGGGAGTTTAGAGGCTAATATTGAGGCACAGACTGAACGAGACTTTGACATGGAAATGGATGACGAAGCTACACAACTTTATGGCCATGAGCCCAACCCTCCAATATCGGATAGTGTAAAAACTGCTTCTGTTACTACAAGTTGTTCTAAGATTGCTCCTGATATGTTTGCGGGTTTTAGATACGAATAAGAAGAAATTTAGAGTGAAAATATACAGAGTGAGAGAGAGGTGAGAAAAGAAAATGTGAGTGTTAAGGGACCCCAGCCTTATACATTCGGGAAGTCACGACTTCTATTGAACCTGACTTTATTGGATCTGGTATTGAAACACACACTATTATCCCAACAGTGCATCTTCCAACCACTCCTAGCCACTTAGGTGCCTCTCAACAGACCCTACTTTATTGCACAGGGCTATAGCACGTACACTATTGAGCTCTTATTTTGAAATGTTTGGTATTGAAACAAGAGGACCGCCTTCCTCGTCCTCGACACCTCTTTTGTCTCACATCAACATCCCGCAGGTTTCTGCGTTTCTTTCTAGACATAAAGACACATTTGCACAATTGGCCTTGTTATGTCAAAAAGTGTCGGAACTTCCATAGGTGGCACCTCTATAGGTTTCATGCGAGGATTGGAAAGAAATCCTACCGGAGTTAACATCATTTCATCTCCGACAGTAGGTGGTTCTGCCTTTGTTGCTGGAACGTCAATGAGTAGTCTTAGTGATCCCGGTTATGTTACATTTGCTGAACTTAAAGATGCTATCCAACAAGCCGTAACAATCCTTCATGCCAAACTTGAGACTCTCCAAGATTCATTAAATGCCCTAACACCAAAGGTAGATGATGGCACAGGCTTATCAATAGAGAATCTTAAAAGCCTTCAGCTTGCCAAGATTCTAGAGCATGCTTCATCCGGTGAAAAACATAATACACTCTGCATAGAACAAGCATACCAGGGTCATATATTGGATGAGTTTAAAGTAGAGCTCAGAGAAATCATCGCGGATCAGACAAATGCTTTGTGGTCAAAACTGGACGCGGTCGATAGTCGGTTAAAGGCAGTAGAAGATGCCTGCAAAACCTACGCAGCTGGGTTAAAATGAAAGCGTGACGATCAGGATCCTGTTGATCATCTAGAGGGAGAGAAAAACTGAGATATGTGACCTTTACCTCACTCATTCATCACATTGGAGCTGCTTTGGGTATAGAGAGTTAAACAGAGGTTGGCGTTCCACAAACGACTGAAACTCAACAACAATAAAGGTCTATTGTTAGTAAATAAGGGGAAATACCATAGGGAAGTGAGTAGAAATATGATTCTGATCCCATGTTGCAAGATATAGATGACTTCGGCACTGTACAAGAAATCTACAAGCACCTGAGGAATCCCGAGTCGTTGGAGAATTTGAGGATTATCTGCATCCAGCAAATGTTAAGCAAGGGAAACAAGATATGCAAAAGCAACGGGTTCCGAATGCTAGAAAGACAAAGCCTATATTTGATGTATCAAGGGTCCTACAGGGTGTTACAGAAGAGGTTCATCATCTGTTCCCTCCTCCTTCCGGCCAACTCCAACTCTTTGCTACTGATGTGCTTGAACAAGAGAAACAAAAAGAAGCAGCAGAGAAGTTAAAACAAGAATCTGAATGGCCACTGCCGGAGAATGTAATAGTACCAGCTGCTGCTCCAGTGTATACCGGCGATCCAGGGCTAGACCGAGTCAACATGTTTACAAGGAAAGCTAGTCTTGATCCAGTCCAGAGAGATTATTCAGTGAATGGTCAATTTCTTGATGACATAATCAATATCATCTTTTCTGACATTTTGGAACAAGCATCTCATCCAGAGCTTAACATCTTGTTGATCACCAAAAGAAAAGATATGACCATCTGATCAACTCCTACAAGGCTCCAAAAGAAAAGATCTTATCTGAGTATCCGATAACCAAACTTCTGTATGTTATCATTCTTAAGTCCATGGGTTACCAATTTGCATCTTACATAGTGGAAAGAGGAATCAGCTAGAGATATGAGTTTAATGAAGATGATCTAAGGCACGTCCAGTTATACGATACTAATTTCATTCATGATTATCTTTTCCGGAATTAAAAACAAGATGTTCTAAGAGAAATTTGGTAGATCCGCCTTGATGAATTGCATGAGAAAGCTAGTAGAGTATATTGAAGAGCATGATTTACAACTAGGGGCAGAGAGACACCACATCAAAGTTAACCTTCTCCAGGCACTACAAAGCCATCTAGGATTGGAAAAGCTTAAGGAGTTAATTATTCTTGAAGAAGGGCATGAAAGCTACAATGGAGCATGGGTGTCATCTTTAGAAATTCAAAGAAAGGGATGGTGGATTTAATGTGTTATTCTGATGGCAATATGAGAATCTTATACTGTTAGAACTGTATTATTGTAATAGAATAGGAGTTATAACAATAGTTGAGGGTGCTTATTGTAAATATACCTAATAGGTATATAAGCCTTGTGCTACACAAGGAAATGTAAAGGATTGCCACAATGAAAGAAATATACTATGTGTTTATGAAGGTGAAAATGAGATTCTCTCTCAACTTTTCATAGTTATCTTAGCAATCCTTCATTCTACCGCTTGTTTATCCCCAACATATACAACATGGTAGAACAAAAGATGGTGGGTGTTAATGCTTCAATGACTCAAGCTTAATCAGATCAAATCGTCAGGATAGTCAACAAAATCAACAAAACACTAGAGAGAAGAAGGATTATAAGAAGCTCGCAGGTGTCATTTGGGATTCGTAACAAAGCAATTAGAGATAGATAGATTTCTTTATGTAATTGTATTTGTTTTTGTACATTTCCACTGTCCTCACTTACGGGGAGATTGTTAAATACGGAAAGTGAGGGAGTGAATATGTAAAATAGGCCGAACCTATAAATAGTTATGTGGCCCTTGTATTTGGAATGTTTTGCTAATTCAAATTCAATTACTCAAAAGGTGTAGTGTGGTTTTTGTAAGTTCTCTCTATAATTCGTCACCGATTTGTGTGTCAAGAAATTCTTCATCACTTGATTGTGTTCATCACATAATGCTAAAATTCAGTGAGTACAGGAGTAATAAAGATTAGTTATTGGTGTTGGTACTCCTTATGCAATGATTTATGTGGTATAGTAGAGTGTGAAGATTGTATTGTAATTGTATCTATGTTGTGCTCTAAGTGTGAGACTTTGTTAAAAGGCAAGGTTATGTAATGTAGTGGACTTTGTTGATGTAATAAATACACATTTTGATGTTCAAATAAAAGATAATACATTCATATAAAAATGACTTTAACAACAACCTTAACCAAGGAATCAGTTAGTCACAAATGTATCTTATTGTTTATCACAAAAAATAATATGGATCATAACAAAATAATAAAATAAAATCAACAGACACTACATTACAAAACAAAATGACAATAATGTGTGTTTTTGTTTATCCCTTATATTATTTCCATTGAACAAGAACTCTCAAAACGTTGAAACACAACTAAAATGCATGTGTGAACAATAATATATTACTACACAACATTACACAACAAAATGTATCATCATATTATAAAGGATAAATAAAAACACACATCATCTAAAAAACTTGCTTAGACAAACAACCAATAAAGGAACAAACAGGGAACTTACCTTTGAAGACACCCTCTTAGTTATATGCTAAATACAAAGATGGCTTCGACAAGATTCAGAGACTTGTTCAATGGCAATTTTCATGGCTGGGTCTTGATCTGTAAGAATCAATATAGGCTCGGTTGGAAACGCCTTCTTGAAAGCAGATAAGAGTCATCTATATGAATACACATCCTTATCCAAATGTGATAGACCAGCTATGATTGTCAATATCAGTAAAAGGAATAAAAACCATGTCACATCTACAATAAAACTAACAACAAACATTGATAAACGTATAATTTCGGAAATAATAAACAATAACAATCAAATACATATATTACTTGTTGGTCTGGTAGGTAGGATCAAATGCAACCTCACCAAAAACATATTAGTTTCGCTTAGCATTATCGTTAGCCCAAAACAATTCTCCCAATCTACCATCATTCTGTGTAAAAAATTCAAATGAAAAATCAGGTAGTATTTCTTTCTTCTGTTTCAACATATCAACTACCATTTGACAATCAGCATCACCAACAAACGCAATAACACCTCTTCTAAAATACTTGAATTCAACAGAAGGGGCACCAAATGTTATCAAAACCTCCCGACATCTTAGCCAAAATCCTGTGCCCTAAAACAGGAGCGATACTAGCCGTACTCAATTGTTGAATTTTAATCTTCTTTCAGAATAGCCTGTTAGCAGGTCTTGTAATCAAGATGCACTAGACTGTGGTTACGGCTCTCAATAAACTTATACACCGTATATTGTCCCCTCGAATAATCTCAATCCTAATTGGAGCTAAACAACCACATCTTTGGGATGACCTCCATCGTTTTTTATTAGGTTCCTTTGATCCAACGTTACTAGATTTCTCATTCACTATGCATTGAGAATTAGCAAAAACATGTCCATCACCTAAGTTATTCTCACTAGTTTTTACAGACGAAGTACTTTAATTTCACACCCATATCACGAGGAAATTTCTTCGATGCATACCTCTTCACTTTAAACCCCCCACGCATACCATAATCTTCATAAAACAAAAATGTTGCCTCATTAGAATCAAACAACATGCCATCATGGGGCTTAAATGACTTTGGAAAAGTAGGAACCCAATACTTACTACCACAAGGAGAATTTCTTTCGCTACCAATTTCATAATTTGTACATACATAGTCTCCACCTGAAAAGCAATAGATAAAGAAAAACGTTTCAAGACCATTTCAACAAATAAGGTAACAAAAAGTTCGTATATAACATGCATCAAAACTTATGCACCAAAACCATAAATCATATTCATAAAAAAATATTGACACCATTCACAACATCAATGACATTAACGATGAAGCAGAACAAAAACAACACCAGGAAGACAATTCGATATACAGTACATTAGAGTATCATTCACATAACATGGAATAACTTGTACTGTACATCAATAGAATTCGATATGAAATACCCTTATATGCTAAAACTAAAAAAAAAACTACATACAACACAAACATATGATAATTATTGAAGATAATCAAACCCTTAAACATATGTTAACATTTTTTGTCTATTCAGTTGAGGTTTTTGTGGGTTTTAGCAGCCGTTCCAGAGTGGTAAGAAACCGAGGCATAGGTCAAAATTTTAAACCCTCAAATTGTAACGAAAATTCAATTAGCTTTTTGGGATTTACTGTTTCTATGTTAGGATCTAACAAAACTGAAATCATGATTAATGCTTAAGTTTTGAGCTTGGGAAGAACCATCAGAGTGTGTCAATATTTCTTGTGTTCATTTCAAAATTTAAATATGTAAAAACCATTTAAACCCGAACAACAATTTGATTATGGTTGAATGGATTTATCAATTGTGGGTACTGTTTGAGATAGGGTAGAGAGTTGAGAGCTCAAATTAAGGTTTGAGTGAGCTAAATGTGTTTGAACTTCAGTTAGTTGATAAAAAGTTAATTTTTAACATGATTGAGAACTAATATGGTTTAAATCATATGGTGTAACCGTGATTTAAGCAAATCTGATTAAGTACACTAACTCGACATCATATCGATTATTTCTTGTAAGTTATGGAGGAACTGAAAACTTCATGGCTTGAGTCCTTACAAGGGTTTCTCCAATCAAAAACTTATACAAGATAGTCAGCTAAAAACTTTGAGGAGTTGGATCTTAATTGAAAATTTAGATTTACAATTGAATTGGAAACTTCTTTTTACTTGAATTGAAAACTTGTGTTTTCAATTAAATTGAAAAGTTGAATTTAAGTCAAATCGAACCTGGGCTTCCCTTATGAATCATAAATCAGAATCCTATGGTCGAATTAAAACACCTTTTTTGTAACTTTAACCGAAAATAGACTCTTAGCAGCGAAAAGTTGGGCCTCGGCCCAATTGACGCGAGTTATGATGGGCCGAGAGTTTAGTAAAGGCGGTTATAAATACAATATAAAATAGAAATGGAACATATATATATATATATATATATATATATATATATATATATATATATATATATATATATATATATATAGGGGAGGGTTCATGCGAGAACCGTTGTTAGTGCGAGAACCGCGAGAACCAATCTCAGCCGTTCCTTGGATATGGGAAGTATCATGGATGGAGAGCGTAGAGGGATAGGGTGTGGCAGGGTGCATGTGAGGAATTCATGGGTGGGCAATGACATTGAAGGAGGGGGAATTAGACGGCTTAGATTGGTTCTCGCGGTTCTCGCGCTAACAACGGTTCTCGCATGAACTTTTGTCTATATATATATATATATATATAAGAATATTAACTTATTGGAACCGCTATTGTAGGTGTTTACCTGTAGAGGCAAACCTTACAGTTTTGTAACTTAATTCTATTGATCACGTGTGTACAACAATCATGTGAGTTACACTAACTTATATATTGTATTAATGTGAAATGTACATGTGCTATTTGTGTGAAAGTGTAACTTGTAAATTGATATGTAAAGGGAAGGGTTGTGTTATATTGTGGTGAAAACGCAAGTCGGGCACATTTAGACATATGAAATCCTTCGTATGGCTTGGATTGTCAACTGTGATCCAAAGTGTGAAATCTTTGCCAATGCATTGTGTCGGTATTTTGTGATTTAATATTTGATCATGGATTTAAATGTGTTGTGCATACTTTTGGATTTACAGGGTATAACATGCACAACAGAAATAAAAGTAATCCGAATCTTAGAGATCACAACTGGATAACTAGAGGAACAAGGCAGAGAATATTCCTATCACATTAACATGTATATTATATACTATACAGTAAAAAGGTTTAGAATTTTATACCCTTAGACTACTATAGGGGAATACACAGCTACCTGAACCCGTGAACCTGGTTGCTAGACCACCAAAACAATATTCGCAACAAACTGTCATGTCACGTGTATGTACCACGGAAAAACAGCCAAGCCTGCCTAGGGGTTGCCACCGATCGGAAAACCGACGCAAGGTGGGTGTTCAGCCGAGGGCCTGTCCACCGGAAAACCACGCAGTGCAGTTGCCGCAAAGGGGCTGGCTGCCGTCGCCTTCTGTCGTGCAGGTACCTTCGCTGTTGACCGGTGGTGGTGGTGTTGTTCATGGCCGCCGATTGTAAGAGAGGGAGAAGGGAGATAATTTAGGATTAATTAGTTAATCATAAACCTATGATTTAAACCTTAGCTTAATCCCTATTTATATTTAATAGACGGATTAAGGCTTGTAAGCTCGGCCCGAATCATAATTTGATTCTTTGACAAAAACCACCCTCAAGTTTGATTATTATTAATTAACTTACTAATTATTTAATAATCCTTTAACCAAACATTCTAATTATATATTCAACTGATATTTAATCCCTCAAGTAATAAATAACTATTTATTATTATTTATCCACTTGATAATTAATTAACTATTAATTATCACTGTACACACAAAGTATTATCGTCTTGGTTCAAGTTTGGGTGTGCAGCAGTGTGACTCATTAGTGACTCATAGTGCCCAGATATGATGAAATGTGTATACTATCTCTGCACATATTCTATTAGACTCCCACTTGTGAACGATAGTTACACTCCCTTGTACATCATTGACCTAAGGAGGTCTCTAGACAGACACTTAGGTTTATATCCAAAGGTTTTGTAATCAACCTCTTGGATTACCTGGCTTTTCCTTTTGCATCACGATATTCCCTTATGTGGATTTCAGACATGGAGCATGTGATCAATTCTGAAAATCAAGATTATGTTTTTTGAATTTGATTTCGACTAACTACTGTAACGGATTTGCCGAATGATACCTTTAATTCTGTCCGAGCGCGGCCACACATTTCACTTAGTCTTAACCCTCAAGGGGCCCTGAAATATCTCTTCTCACTTAAGAGAAGGTGCCAATCCCATCTTGGCTGCTTGCATTTGAGCACACGACTTCTGTTGCCCCCAGATACGTCCATTATAATAACCTTGCTACGGCGTAATGTTGAACATTCCAAAGCATAGAAGTCTATGTGCCCCAAACCAAACATGTTAGGTCCAAGGACAACCAATCAACTAACTCATGTCAAAGGCTCCACGAAGTTAGCCTGATGCGGATCACCACTAATATTTTTACCCCTGACAAATATCCATAAATACTTGGTCACTAACTTGTGTTGTTATCCTCTACACGAATATACCATCAAGTATTTATAATAGCATTAGTATCTCCCAAATACATCTCCCACTGTATCAAGTTGCTACGGAGAAAATTTGTCATAACAAGACTTGTCTATCACGGATAAAAAAATATGCTATAAATGGAGAATATTAAAATGATTGTATTAAACCTCCTTTTTCCATCACTTATAAATATTTAATACATAGTCATAGGTTTAAATTCTATCCATAAATTTAATTAATTACAAAAGCTCACTGCTAGGTCCTATGTACTGCATTCCAATAGAACCAACATGCCTCTCATTCTTATATCTAGAAAGCGCCTTAGTCAAGGGATCAACTACGTTGTCATCTGTAGTTATCTTGCATATCCTCACATCTCCCTTCCGATTATCTATCAGATGATGTGATATTTTCTAAGTATGTGTCTGGTCTGCTAATGATTTCTCAGTTCTTTTGCTTGCGCTAATGCTCCCTATTATCATAGAAAATATCAATTGGTCTAGAGATACTGGAAATAACTCTGAGATCTGAGATAAAGTTCTTCAGCCATACCTCTTTCTTTGCTGCATCATTTGCCACAATGTACTTAGCCTTTCTAGTCGAATATGCTATCACATCTTGCTTCTGGATTTTCTAAAATATGGCTCCTCCATTTAAGGTAAATACAAACCCTGACTAGGACATAAAGTCATATTTGTCCATCTGGAAGCTTGCAACAGTGTTACCAGTCACACTGATTTCATCTGTGCTTCCTCCAAAGACCAAGAACATTTCTTTAGCTCTTCTAAAATACTTGACAATGTTTTTGATAGTCGGCCAATGGGCTTCACCTGGATTTTGCTGATATCTACTCGTGATGCTTATCGAATAAGCAACATCGGGCCTAGTACATAACGTGGCATACATGATCGATCCTACTAATGAGGCATAAGAAACCGATTTCATCCTCTTTAGCTCTGGACATTCAGCCTTGCTCAAAGGTATACCAGATCCCATCGGAATGAATTCTTTCTTGGATCCATCTATCTTAAAGCGTTTCAACACTTTATCTGGAAACACTTTCTCCATTTGAGCACACGACTTCTGTTGCCCCCAGATACATCCATTATAATAACCTTGTTACGGCGTAATTTTGAACATTTCAAAGCATAGAAGTCTATGTGCCCCAAACCAAACATGTTAGGTCCAAGGACAACCAATCAACTAACTCATGTCAAAGGCTCCACGAAGTTAGCCTGATGCGGATCACCACTAATATTTTTACCCCTGACAAATATCCATAAATACTTGGTCACTAACTTGTGTTGTTATCCTCTACACGAATATACCATCAAGTATTTATAATAGCATTAGTATCTCCCAAATACATCTCCCACTGTATCAAGTTGTTACGGAGAAAATTTGTCATAACAAGACTTGTATATCACGGATAAAAAAATATGCTATAAATGGAGAATATAAAAACGATTGTATTAAACCTCCTTTTCCATCACTTAGAAATATTTAATACATAGTCATAGGTTTAAATTCTATCCATAAATTTAATTAATTACAAAAGCTCGCTGCTAGGTCCTATGTACTGCATTCCAATAGAACCAACATGCCTCTCATTCTTATATCTAGAAAGCGCCTTAGTCAAGGGATCAACTACGTTGTCATCTGTAGTTATCTTGCATATCCTCACATCTCCCTTCCGATTATCTATCAGATGATGTGATATTTTCTAAGTACGTGTCTGGTCTGCTAATGATTTCTCAGTTCTTTTGCTTGCGCTAATGCTCCCTATTATCATAGAAAATATCAATTGGTCTAGAGATACTGGAAATAACTCTGAGATCTGAGATAAAGTTCTTCAGCCATACCTCTTTCTTTGCTGCATCATTTGCCACAATGTACTCAGCCTTTCTAGTCGAATATGCTATCACATCTTGCTTCTGGATTTTCTAAAATATGGCTCCTCCATTTAAGGTAAATACAAACCCTGACTAGGACTTAAAGTCATATTTGTCCATCTGGAAGCTTGCATCAGTGTTACCAGTCACACTGATTTCATCTGTGCTTCCTCCAAATACCAAGAACATTTATTTAGTTATTCTAAAATACTTGACAATGTTTTTGATAGCCGGCCAATGGGCTTCACCTGGATTTTGCTGATATCTACTCGTGATGCTTATCAAATAAGCAACATCGGGCATAGTACATAACGTGGCATACATGATCGATCCTACTAATGAGGCATAAGAAACCGATTTCATCCTCTTCAGCTCTGGACACTCAGCCTTGCTCAAAGGTATACCAGATCTCATCGGAATGAATTCTTTCTTGGATCCATCTATCTTAAAGCGTTTCAACACTTTATCTGGAAACACTTACCTAACCAAGATTTTACTCCTTCTAATGCTGGTATGTCATTTTCTATAAGAAGTATATCATTCACATACAGGACTAGGAAGATTGCTATGCTGCCACTGGACTTTGTGCAAACACAGGACTCGAACTCGCTTTTGGCAAAACCAAACTCTTTATACGCTTATCAAAATGCAATTTCTAGCTTCTAGATGCTTGCTTCAACCCATAAATGGATTTAAGTAACTTGCATACCTTATTTGGATTCTTGGAATCCTCAAAACCGTCCAATTGTGCCATATACTCACTTAGTTTCCCGTTAGGGAAAGCGGTTTTGATATCCATTCCCCATATCTCGTTATTGAAGTATGCAGATATTGCGATAAAAATCCTGATAGACTTAAGAATTGCTACTGGCGAGAAGGTTTCATCATAATTAATACCATGAGTTTGAGGGAAACCTTTCGTAACAAGCTTTGCTTTGTAGGTATTCACTTTTCCATCCATGTTCGTCTTTTTCTTGAAGACCCACTTGCAGCCAACAACTTTACTGTGTTGTGGCAAGTCTACTAATTCCCAAGCTTGGTTGTCATACATGGATTGCATCTCTGCTTTCATGGTATCAAGCTACTTGTCAGACTCACTGCCTGACATAGCGTCTCTATAGGATGTAGGTTCATGGAAGATCCTCTTCTTCGTGCGCAATTAGAAATCCAAGATAATTATCCGGCTCTGTCCGAATCCTACTGGACTTGTGAAGGTCTTGTGTTTCCACTTCTTCCTCAACCACAGACTCGGGATGGGATTCAACAACTCTTTGTTAAATTAACTGGTATCACAAAAGGCGGATGTATATCTTTTTCTTCTTCAATTTCCTGAAGATCTATTTCTTTTCTGGTTGTTTTCAAACTTAGAAACTTATCATCCAGAAAACTACCTGACCGAGAGACAAAGTCTCTGTTCTCATTGAGATTATAGAAATAGTATCCTAAGGTTTCCTTATGATAGCCTACGAAGATACATCCATCTAATTTGGGTTTCAGTTTATGGGAGAACAGCCATTTAAAAAAACGCCTCACAACCCCAAATATTCATGAAAGACAATTTGGGTTTTTCCCCGTCCATAACTCGAATGGTATCTTTCCTTTCTCCAAGGATTTTTTTGGAACTCGGTTCAGCATGAAAACAACCGTTTCGAGTGCATATCTCCAGAATGACATTGGTAACATGGTTTGATTTATCATAGACTGAACCATGTTAAGCAAGGTTCTATTCCTCCTTTATGACACTCCATTCCACTGTGACATATACCGAGGTGTGAGTTGTGAAACAATTCCACACTCCTTTAGATTATCATTAAACTTCTGACTCAGATATTCACCACCCCGATTAGACCGAAGTAGCTTTATTTTCTTGTCTACATAGTTCTGTACTTCATTCTGAAACTGTTTGAAGAAATTAAAACTTTCATATTTGTGTCTCATAAGATACACATATCTATACCTACTGAAGTTGTCAGTAAAGGTAATGAAGTACCGGTATCCACCTCTGGCTTCCTGACTTAAAGGACCACAAACATCTGTGTGCACTATCCCTAGCAGTTCCTTTGACCTTCCATTGAAACTAACAAAAGGCTTTTTTGTCATCTTGCCAGACAAACAAGATTCGCAATTGCCAATTGACTCAAGATCAAAATACCCTAGAACTCCGTCACAATAGAGTTGCTCTATGTGTCTCTTGTTAATATGTCCGATCCGACAATGTCACAGGTAAGTCTGGTTCAAAGTATCCTTTGACCTTGTACTTATATTATAGATTTCCTTTATACGAGATTACATTCTTTATTAATCTAGGAACACAAAAGCAATTTTATAGTTTGATAATTAATCCTGAAGGTATCGTGAGACTATACATCCCTACAGCTTCAGCACTATCCATAAAGCCTTCTCCTACCCGTAGGTCCATGTGCCTCTTGTTGGGTTTTGTAGCACCTCCCTATGTCATCCTGATCTAAACTCAAACTGGTTTAGACCGACACAAGGATGAAAAACCAAATGTAATTATTCATATGAGCGGAACTTGAATAATTATCAACCCCAAAACCCTAAAGGGTTAGGATCTTAGTTTAATCACAATAATATATATCGAATATCATGTATGTATGTACAACAATAATAATATGAACATGGTAATAAGAACATTCATATTAATATAAAAGCACAATATACAAACTTGTATATCTTTATATATATATATATATATATATATATATATATATATATCATCGATCGAAAACTAGTATATATATAAATAAGTACTCAATCGATTATCAAGAACATCAAGAACATTTTGAGGAGCTAAGATGTTATACCTTTTACTTACCTAAGGTTGCTCAAGTTGTTCCACCCGTAATGAGGCAAGCGAGATCCCGCTAGAAGGGTATAGCAAACCACTCCACATGACACATGTACTCGATGTCGAAGAACCGAAATACAATGACTCGATTTTTCTTTGGGATCGGCCGAAAGCCAAGAGGGAGAGAGGGAGGAGAGAATTTTTCTTTTCCTTTTCTTAGAATGATTAACCCGTTAATTCATCTTCTAATCTCCTATTTATAAGAATAGGAATTATGATTAGATTAGGAAACCTTTTGAATGTTAACTTTTCTTGCATTAAGAAAACTTAATCACCAAGTTACTAATTATTAATAATAATAATAATTAAAGAACTTTTTATATATATATATATATAGATATATATATATATATATATTGTTTTTTAATTTTCTTTAATTATTTATTAATAAATCCTTATCCAAAATTAATAATATAAACTTAAATCATTAATCTTGAATATTATTAATTAACAATATATATTTATTTAGTAATAAATATATATATCCTTGGTAATTTATCATCTCTGTAAGTTAAAACCATAACTTACATTTACTGGTTTTTAACTAACTGTTACAAAAAACCATTCTCCCAATTGTGGTTGCATTACTTCTCGAAGGTGTGACCCTTGAGTGCCTCATGGCATTGGACATGGCATCAAGGTTCGACGGTCATGCACACAAATCCTATCACCCCTTCGTTAGTTTCCTACTCTTCTTCAATCCCTGCAAGTGATTGCATATGTGATGACCAATCCGGTATCGAGTAACTAAGCAATCTATGATAAAGATACCTGACTCATTGGTTGAACCAATGTCCAGCAAATCAATGTCGAGTGAGTGCTCGCAAATATCCTTTCTACCTCAGACTGGGAAACAAATGTCTCCTACAATCCAGTCATTTTCTTCCATTGGTTAAACTTATGTTGATCCAAGGATGTTCAGATGCAATTGGTCACCTATACACATAAGAAACTAGTGTATACCAACAAGAGTTAGTTCCTGTCCTCCTAGCTCAGTCACTACCTTAGCCTAATAGTGATATGTTAGAGTCCCGACCAAAAGCATCACAAGTTCTTGATCACTGACTTGTTACTCCAAGAGAGTTAAGCAATGAAATTGCCTTCTCATGTTAATGAGATGATCGCTTACTGACTGGTGTTCTTTCATCTTCTGCGAAAGAAATTTCTTCATTAGTAGAAAGCGTCTATAGCGTACACTGCCTTTGAACCGCTCCTCTAAATCCTGCACGACGTCCAAAGAAGACTTACTTTTGAGTTCCTACGAGTGCTCAGATTCTATGGAGAGTATCAGAATTTACATGACATCAGATTCATTAGACAAATACTTATAATAGATATCAAACTCTGCATCATGAGCAGAATAATCGGGTCGTGCTAGAGGTCGCTCATCAACTGTGTATAGCTTTCCCTGTGCCCTTAGGAAATTCCTAAAGTGCAACCTCGAAAACCGCATGGTTTGGTCCTCCAAGCTTCCACTTTCCCATAATGAGACTAAGAGAATCCTTAGATGATTGAAATGGAATAACAGATAATTACGAAATCTACAGAAAAACAAGAATAAAGCGATTCAGTAATTAATTCATCTAAAATAAAATATAATCCTTTAGATAATTTTATTTTAGACTAGAATCCATATTTCACACGTGCTGGTGCACGGTTAGGGCACGACAACACTGACCCCGTGCTATTTCTGGTGGGTATTAAACCATACCGATCGTGTTTAGACCAAAACACGACTCCTAGATCTTTGGGACATCGAATGAAACACAATTCGTACAAATTTAATCCTCCTAAGTGTACTTTGGGCCCGTCACATCAGAAAATCACCAAAATAGACCTCATCACCTAAGACGGGGTGAACTCTGGTCCGTCACATCAGGGAATCGCAAAGTCTTTCACCCCTTCCTACATCGGCTTGAACCCCAGTGCGCACGGTTTGGGTATCAAAACACACCGTAGGTACCGGCAGCAGAGAGGTGTACCATTAGATGGGTAGCATTACTGGTCTAAAATTTTAAAAAGGTTTTGCGTGTTTCAAAAGCTTTACCAATTTTCCCGTTTTACAAATCATTCAAAACAATTATCCTTTTAAGTGAAAAACTTTTCAACTTAAAAATGTATATATTTGGTTTTAAAGGTTGAACATGCACAATCTAATTAAATAAAATGACAACCACGCAATTAATAATAATAAGCCAAAAACACGCCTTTGACCATCATTGGTACTTCATTAACTAATAAAGCACTCCTGTGGTCAAAAACCTAAGTGGATCACACAACTCTTAGATCTCCGATGCTCCCACTGGCTCCAACATCCATAGCACTTTCCTCTTAACGTCTTGTTCCTTGTCTTGCTTGATCGTCTCCAAGAATAAGTACATTTACAAATATCAAACTAAGCTATACAATATGAAAAATCTAGTGCCCTATTACAACAATAATTTAAATGCACCTAGGCATGCTAAAGTAGTACTTTTACAAAATTGAATAGGGGTTGTAAGTGGCACGCAGACTTCCCCATACTAGATAAATAATAAATGTAATCAACCACAACAAGAAAAATAAAAGGAACACAGTGATCTACTAGGTCTAAGGGATTGGCTAAACAATAATAATCCAATCATGACAGAATATGACATTAATTAAATAAAAACACGCATCCTCATCATAGACCATATATACATATACCCGGGATGATTCAAAACTTGAATCGGATAAATCCTAACACCAAAACTTAAATGATTTTGTGTCAATCCCAAAAACCTAACATGGGCCTCATACATGGGCCTAAACTGGGATTTTTGCTACTTATCTCAAACTGGACAATTTAACAAAAATACTACCTAGGTTTACGTCCGTATGATTAGAAACAATAATAAAGCTGGAAACTTTATTTCACCAAAAGTTCAAAGCTTTGACCTTTTGTCAACTTCAAGTTTCACACAATATGTATATATATATATACAAAAACAAATAAATGTGGAAACTTTATTTTTCAAAAAGATCAAATCTTTGATCTTTGGCCTAAACAAAGTTTCACACAAAATTTATATCAAATATAAAAGTTGGAAACTTTATTCAGTAAAAAGATCAAAATTTGATCCAAAAGCGAAAACCAAGTTGCACACATATATATGAATAATAATATGAATAATAAAACGGTCCCCTATCGAGCCTAGAACAGGCTCTGACAGCACTTTAGGGATTTACGTGGTACAACATGCATAGCGGAAATAAACAGCTACTATAGAGTAAAAAGGTTCAAAATTTTATACCCTCAAACTGCTATAGGGGAATACATAGCTACTGCACCCATGAACTTGGCTGCTAGACCGCCAAAACAATACTCGCAACAAACTGTCACATCACGTGTGTATACCACGGAAAAACCGCCAAGCCGCCGCCTTCCAACGTGTGTATACTATACACGTGTATAGTATCCCTGGACACATTCTATTACTTACCTAGTGTGGTGTGTAGGATGTGTCCTCTCTAAGCTTTCACGCTTACATTTGTTTTCAACTCTTTCAAGATTTGACAGCGGAAAAGCTCTAGCAGAGTGAAGACTACTCATATATCATCAAACATTCTTTGCTGTTTATTTTTTATATATTGAACAATCTAACGAATTTGTATTTGTAATTAACTTTTTAATGATTAATCAATTATATGACGTATAGTTTTGGATGCAGAACCTCATCACTTATTTTTGTGAAATTGTTATAGTTTAATTACTCTGATATATATATATATATATATATATATATATATATATATATACATTTATACAAAACAATTGAGTCGTTACAAAATAGATGTAAAATGGCGGAAGCTAATTTTGTCCGGATTTCCACGGAAGATGTCATGGTCGATCATGAACATGTGGTGGGGCATGGGTGCTAGTGCACAATTTTTGATGTTGGATATTCACCACAAACAGAACATGTTCTTCTAGTTATAAATACTTACTCTTCGGTTTAACCATTACATCGTTTTAAATGTTTTAAAGTTTCTTTTAATAATCATTTTAACACTTAAGATTTGTTTGTTCCACTTTTACCCATTTGTTTACCTTTTACCTGTTTAACAGGTTAATTAATATATTTCATTAGTTTTCATTTTTCCTTAAAAAGCTGGTTGAATATTTGAATATGAAGTTGATTAAAAAAATCTAACATAATGAATTGATGAATATGTCATATGAGGAACAAAACCTTTGAAATCAAACCCAACGTATCATGTATGAACAAAACGGAACACACATAAAAAAACAAATAAGAACTTGGCAGTGGCAGTGAGGAACACCGTGGTGGTTATGGTGATTGCGGAATCCATGGTGGTGGCTGCTATTCGGCGAATTCATCTTCAAATTGAAAACCCTCAAATCCATCTTCGATATTATCCTAAAAACCCTCACCCCCATCATCAAAATAATCTTTTCATCAAAATCATCTTCAAATCGATACTCACCCAAAATCGAAGGATTGGAGGAAGACGATGGTGGTAGCACGCGACGTGTGAAATCAGAAGCCTGAAACTTCTATGCGTTTGTACTGTGTTAAATCTAACCATTGAAATAGAGCGTATTAGTGTCTTCCCACTGATAAATATATACTGGTATCACTGTTGATGAGGTACGGACCTATTGTGTCACACGCCAAGTGCAAATTCCAACAACACAACCAAAAGTAAGAGAAATATAAAACTAGGATTTGTGGCGAGCTTCACGAACCTTCACGAGTCGTGAGAGGTCGTATATATGAGCCCATCATGAGCCGGTTAAGGAGTCGTGGGGGTATTCTTCACGAGGGCTTCACGTCTGGTGAGAGCCCATGAAGACAGAAGGCAAAGTGATACTGTAATTTTGTTGGACCTTTTGTTTGATCCAATATAATCATTTTATTTTGCCCGGCCCTGGTGACATTTCCAAATAGTATATAAAAGTGGCCTTCTTTTTTCATGATGGGAACTTTCTCCAATTGTGCACAACATAATCATTCACACTTAATCATACAAGGGAGTTTAGTTGGTGTGTTAGAGAGAGTTCTAAAAAGATGTGTAGTTCAAGAAACAAGCTAGTTGGGTGTTCAAGTAGCAGGCCTTAGCAAGGTGGAAATTCTGTTTCTTTTTGTAGATTGCACAATAAAGGGTCTTGCATTCGAGTTCTAATTTGTCCTCACCATTTACAACTCGAGAGACATCAGGGGTAATACCTCTTTTTTCTCATCTTGCTTTATGATTTTTGTTGAAATAATTTGTTTGTAGTAGAGATCCATCAATGGTATCACATGCATAACTTGTTTCATACCAAAAAAATTGTTTTTAAACATCAAAGCTTCCATTGTGTTTGCTCTTGGATCATGCATGATATACCTTGAGTGGTATCAGAGCCATTGCTACAAGAATATAGCACAAAATGGCTCAACAATTCTAGTATTTTCGGAAAACTGTCTAGAAGGTCACGGGTCGTGAAGACCACACGACTTGTATATTACCTGGGGTTAGTCGTGTAGGTGTTTTTTATGCTTCACGAGTAACTCATGGCTCGTGAGACGTCGTTGAGTCTTTGGGCTTCACGAATAGTAAGGGGTTGTGAAGCAGCTCATGGACAGAAAATGTTTTCGGCTTCACGAGTGCTTCAGGCTCATGATCAGACATGGAGCCCTTGCCCTTCATGAGACATGAAGGACCGGGAAGCAGCTCGTCGGTAGTTTTGTCCTTTTTAAAAGAAACGTTTTGGTTTTTTGAGCCAAGAGGAGTTTTTTGAGTTTTGAGTTAAATATGTATATTTATTTTATAATTGCCCAAGTGTATTTTTGAATGGGTTTGAGTATATATTCTATGATCTAGGCATGAGATGCATACATATATACACATATGGTATGTATATATGAATATGGGTGTGAAAAATTGTTTTACAACCTAATGCATATGTACAAGGTCTTTCCATTAGTGCCTTAAGAGTTTGGTTGGAAAAACCTTACCAAAATATAACATATTTGATCACGGTTTTTGGCACACCGTGTTTATTGTTGGTTTAGTTGTATATGTTGATATATAGTTGGTACCCTTGCTTAGACCTTGTGGTTATGATAGTGGTTGTGTTGATTCATTTGGTGAACTAGTATCACTTGGTTTAATATAAGTATTAAATTTGTAATAATATCGTTATTTGAATGCCGTTTCATTCATCCATTGTTATTTTACTACATAAATAGGAATTTCGTGGCTTGCATGCCATTTATTTCTATTTAATATGTACTTGTACTTTGGAGTTTAGAGACCACATTCGGGAGTCATACGAGATGGAGATTGGTGGTCGACGAAGCCGGAGAAATCTAATGGAGATGGTGGTTTCAGTGGGAGCTCGTATCTTGTACCTTTTGACCCCTAGCTGATCATGTTCTTCCCATATGGCTCACAAGAAGAACGCATAGGATTTGGCAAGGGTTACCGACTTTTATATATTATGCGTGTGATGTGATTTTATATATTGCATGGTTGTTTAGGTTCCGAATGCTAGATAATTTTTCTTAATAATAAAAGAGTTTTGTTAAAAATGGTTTACAATTCTCGCACACGTAAAACTAGATTAACCTCGCCATTAACTTGTTGTTTAACATGGTGAAAGTTAGATTTTTTTCACTTAGATGTTAATCTAAAACCTAACCGAAAACAAAAGCCCATTTTCTCAAATCAACATAAATCACACACCATCTGTAAGACGATGCCACCCAAATAAAGCTTTATAAGGATTGGTTGTTAATCTTAGCACGAGCTAATTCTTATAAAACTGTGTGGATGGTGAGCATGGTAATCCATAATTTTGGTTGTCGAGCATAGCACGAGCCAACTATGGTAGGATGTATCATCGCATGTATTTGCGGACGATTTGTAATTTATAGTGGAATTTTTGAATGGTTATCGAGCTTCGCACGTTTCAATCAAAAATTTAAAAATTAAGATAGGTACATATAGGGATCAAACATGCCAAACGACCAATGTTTGTCGCAGGATCCCGCAAGATACTAAGGATTGCAATAGAGATTGCAATTAGAATAATGGTTTACGACCTAAATAGTTTTATCATGTTATCCGCGGTAAACCCGTCACATGGTAGGATGAAATATGGTTCTTAGCCTTCTTAAAATAATTATTTTCGGTAAACTTTTTTAACAAGATTTTATATCAAACTAACTAAATCTACTCTGTAATGATAGATGGCATCGACAAGGGCAACCGCCTCCATAATTAACGTTTCTCTACTATTTTTCTTTGAGAAGGGGAAACTCGATGGTGGAAATTTCATGGATTGGCATAGGAAAATTAGGTTGGTCCTACACTATGAAGGGTAATTGCACACCATAGAGGAACCCTTACCTGAGGCCCCTACGAGTAACGCAACAAGGGTTGTTTGAGAAGCGTAAGAAAAACGCCTCAAGGAGACTAAGGAGATCACGTGCCTAATATTGAGCACCATGAACTCCATTTTGCATAAGAAAATGAAGCACTTGAGTGCCCTCGACCTAATTACGCAGCTCCAACAACAGGCGAGGCAGGAAAGGTATGAGGCCTCAAGTTCTTCCTTGCTTGCAAACTCCATGATGGCAGGAATGTGAGCACTCATGTGTT
Source organism: Pulicaria dysenterica (assembly GCA_947179395.2). Classification (NCBI taxonomy): domain Eukaryota; kingdom Viridiplantae; phylum Streptophyta; class Magnoliopsida; order Asterales; family Asteraceae; genus Pulicaria; species Pulicaria dysenterica. The sequence continues at coordinate 36,151,004 of OX359290.1, forward strand.
GTGGATGAAAGGAAACTTGGAGCACATGGAGAGGTTGGGATTCTCCATCGGGAAGGAGTTGGCCGTGGATATTATCCTCCAATCCCTACCCAGTGCATATGATCAATTTATTATGAGTTATCATATGCATATCATGGATAAATCCCTTATGAAGCCACATTGTATGCTCAAGACTACGGAGTCTAGCATGACAAAAAAGAAGCCCTCATATTCTAATCATGTCCTGGCCATCCGGGAGGGCCGCAACCAGAAGAAGAAGAAACCTACTCCTTAGGCCAAGACCCTAGAGGATGCGGAATGCTTCTTCTAAGTGGACTAGGGGCACTACCGCTGATGTTGTCCAAAGTTCCTAGAGGGCCTCAACATGCTCAAGGGGATGAGAATTTTAGGGACCTCTACTTCAGGTCCATTAATGATAGAGCTTCATCATACTCTTACGTCTAGAGAATGAGTTTTAGATACCAGTTGTAGCACTCACATGTGTAATATGGTACAGGTGTTAAGGGAAAGTATAGCCTTGGAGCGTGGAGAGCTGGATCTAGTCATGGGGAACTCGGAGGTTGTCCCTGTTAAAGCAAAAGGAAACGTGGAGCTTTCTTTTAGAACTGGCTTATCCATACTTCTTAAAACCGTATGCTATTCACCCCGCGTGGCGAGGACTATTATTTCTTTTCATGCACTATATGACGATAGTTACGATTTTAAATTTGTTAATGGGACAGTTTTATGTTTTAAAAGTGATGTTATTTATTTTAAAGTTTTGCCATGTCATGACATTTATGAAGCTGATGCATACATTGAATGTAAGAAGTTTATTATGAATATTGATTCTTAATCCATAAGTGTTTGGATAAGTATTCCTTGTGGCATAGTCATCTTGGCCATATAAACAAGAGTCGCATCACCAAGCTTCACCTGACGGGATATTGGAATCATTTGACCAAGAGTCAAATGAAGTATGTGAATCTTGTTTTTTGGGCAAGATGACTAAGTCACCCTTCACCTGCATTAGAAAGAGACTAATGGACCTCTTGGAGATTATACACACCGATGTGTGTGGTCTTTTTAAACATGTCACAAGAAAGAATATAAGATACTTCGTTAGCTTTATAGATGCTTATAGTAGGTATGGATATGTCTACCTAGTTAGGCATAAGTCTTAAACCTTTAAGGTTTTCATTCTAGAACGAAGTTCATATTCAATTGGGCAAGACTATTAAGATACTCCAGTTTGATAGAGGTGGAGAGTATCTCATTGCCGAATTTACCGAGCATCTTAGAAACTATGGGATTGTCTCACAAATAACACCTCCTAGGACTCCATAATTGAATGGGGTTGCCGACAGGAGGAATTGGACCTTGCGTGACATGGTCCGCTCTATGATGAGTCGGATAGAGGTACCCATTAGTTTTGGCGATACGCTCTTGAAACGTAGGTTAAAATCCTTAACCTTGTACCAACCAAGAAGTGTAAAAGACACCTTTTGAAATGTGACAGGGGAAAATACCCACACTTTCATATTTACGAGTATGGGATTGTCAAACCTACATGAGACGTGAGGTAGATGACAAACTTGAACTTCGCTCGGAAATGTGTTACTTTATCAGATATCCTATTGCTGGCATTGGATATTTTTCTTATAAACCTTCTTAGAACAAGGTATTTGTTGCTAGAAGGGTAGTTATCTTTGAAAGAGAATTGTTGTGCAAGAGACCTCGTGGTAGAGGGATTGATCTTGTGGAAGTTCAAGGACTAACCGATAAGAAACTTGAGGTTGGTACTAGCACTCAACCAGAAATGGTTGAGGTTGAGCCCGAGAAAGACAATGCTACGATACGTGACACACTTCCATCGTCTACTCAACGGTGATCTGGTAGGATCTCCATGAGCCAGAGAGATATATGTTTCTCATATATGAGGGTAGAGAGCTATTGGTGGATCATGATGAACCCACCAACTACCAAGAAGCTGTAGCGGGCCCTGAGTCCGCTGAATGGAGGGAAGCTATGTAAAGCGAGATGCAATCCATGTCGGATAAGCAGTTTTGAGACTAGGTCGATCAAACACCGGAGTACGACCAGTTGGGTGTAAACGGGTCTTCAAGAAGAAGACTAGCATAGATAAAGCCTTGAATACCTTCAAAGCTCGATTGGTTGCTAAGGGTTTCACACAGACAACGGGAGTTGACTATGATGAAACCTTTTCACCGGTGGCCACGTTGAAGTCTATCCGGATACTCCTAGCCATTGCTGCATTTTATGATTATGAATTATGGTAGAAGGATGTTAAACCGCCTTTCTTAATAGGAAGCTTTATGAAGTGGTGTATATGACCAACATGAGGGTTTTGTACTTCTAGAGTATCTAAAAAAGGTCTGCAAGCTCGAGAAGTCTATTTATGGACTTAAGCAAAAATCTTGAAGCTGAAATCTATTCTTTGATGAAAAGATCAAGGATTTTGGTTTTTTGAATAGCAAGGATGGACCATGTGTATATGTCATGGCTAGTGGGAGCACCGTAGTATTCCTAATCCTATATGTAGATGATATTGTAGTCATTGGAAACCTTATAACATGCTTGCGAAGTGTTAAAGATTGGCTTTGGAGTTATATTTCAATGAAGGATTTAAAAGAAGCTACTTGTATTCTGGGTAAAATGATCTATAGAGATAGATCTAAAAGGCTCTTTGGATAAAACGAGAGTTCATACATAGACAAGATCATAAGACAGTTTAAGATGGAGGATTCCATGAAAAGAACCTCCCAATATTGCATGGGTTGACTTTGAGCAAGACTCAATGTCCAACCTCCCAAAAGAAGATAGACGTAATGAGGAAAGTACCATATACTTCGGCAGTGGGATCGATCATGTACACCATGTTATGCACTCAATTAGATGTGTCATGCGCTTTATGTTGGGATTTACAAGGTACCATAAGCACTTCGGAATAATATAAACATAAATCTCATCCCAAGATCACAACTGGATCAGGTAGGGAAACAAAATAAACAATCATAACTATAGCATATATAATATGTGTACAAGTACATAACGATATAATAATAAATATTAAAAATATAACCTGAACTGCTAGAGGGGGATACACAGCTAATGCATCATGTGAACAGGCTGCTAGACTGCCTACACGAATAATACCCAAGAAAAGATCCTGCGTATGTGTGAACTGCCAAAAAGCCGCAGGCTTTTTGGCTTTGTCTACCGCCACAAAGAACCTTAGCCCTGCAAAGGGGTGGGGGTTCGGCCGTGGACTTCGATCGCCGAGAAAGAGGGAGACCGCCGCCACAGGGCACCACCGTCGACCTCCGATCGCCGCCGCTAGGAACCTCCGTCGACGACCGTGTGAGGTGGTGGTGGTGCCGTCGGCCGAGAGAGCAAGAGAGAGGGAGAGAGAGAGAGAGAGAGAGAGAGAGAGAGAGAGAGAGAGGTCCTTTTGTTTGTGTTAGTTGCTTATGAGTAGGATTAGGTTAAATGCAAGGCTTAATCCCTTTAAATACTTATTTAATAGGATTATGGCCCTTGGACCCCGAAGCCGGTCCGCGATCAATATCTTCGATCATTGACAAAACAAACCCTCTCGTTTGATTTTATATTTTAATTAACTATTAATTAATATTTTTCCAACCAAACTTTATAATGAAATATTTAAGTAATATTTAAGTAATATTTTAATCAACTATTGATTATCACTAAAACACACATTGTATTATTTCGTGCTCAACAGTTAGGTGTGCAGCGGTGTGCCCCTTTAGTGACTTACAGTGTACATGGATATGATGACACGTGTATACTATCTCTGCACACAATCTATCAGACTCCCACTTGTGCACGATAGTTACACTCCGTTGTACATCATTGGCTTAAGGAGGTCCCCAGCCAGATACTTAGGTTAACCACGACTATAAGTTCTCTTATGTCCAGAGATTATATAACTGTTTTGATTACCCGGCTTTTCCTTTTGCATCGCGATATTCCATAATGTGGATTTCAGACATGGAGCACGTGATCTATTATGAAAAAACCAGATTATATTTCTTGACTTCCGATCTCGACTAACTGCAGTTACGAGTTACCAAATGATGTCCATCATTCTATCCGAGCACGGTCACGCATTTCATATAGTCTTAACCATCAAGGGGCCCTCGAATATCTCCTCTCTTTAATAGAAGGTACAAATCCCATCTTGAGTGCTTGCATTTGAGCACATGTTTTTCGCTGCACCCAGATATTCTCGTTATAGTTACCCTGTTACAGCGTAACGTTAGAATGTTTCAAAGTACAGAAGTCCTCGTGCCCCAAACCAAACATCTCAGGTTTAAGGACAACCAATCAGCTAACTCGTGTCAAAGGCTCCATGAAGTTAGTCTAATGCGGATCACCTCCAATATTTGTACCTCTGACCAATATCTATAAACACTTAGTCACTAAACTTGTGTTGTTATTCACTACACAAATAATCCATCAAGTATTTATAATAGCGTTAGTATCTCCCTGATGTGGCTCCCACTGCATCAAGTAGCTACAGAGTAATTTTGATATATCAAGACTTGTATATCATGGAAAGATAAATATGCTAAAAATTGAGAAATTTAAAACGGTTATATTAAACTTTCTATTTCCATCACACAGGAATGTTTAATACATAATCATAAGTCTTAAAACTTAATCCATACAATTTAATTAAATACTAAAAACTAGCTGCTAGGTCTCATGTACTGCATTCCAATAGAACTAGCATGTCTCTTATTCTTATCTCTAGCAAGCGCTTTAGTCAATGGATCAGCCACGTTGTCATCTGTTGGTATCTTGCACATCCTCACATCTCCCCTTCCGATGATCTCTCAGATGATGTGATACTTTCTAAGTACGTGCCTGGTCCGCTGGTCATCTCTTGGTTCTGTTGCTTGCCCCAAATCTCCAATATTATCATAGAATATATCAATCGGTCTAGAGATACTAGCAACAACTCTTAGATCCGAGATAAAATTCCTCAGCCAAACCACTTCCTTTGACGCATCATTTACCGCAATGTACTTAGCCTCTGTAGTTGAATCTGCTATTGTATCTTTCTTCTGGTTTTTCCAAGACACAGCTCATCCGCTTAGGGTATAGACAAACCCTGAGTGTGACTTAAAGTTGTCTCTGTCTATCTGGAAGCTCGCGTCTATGTTACCAGTATAACTGATTTCATCTGTGCTTCTTCCAAAGACCAAGAACATTTCTTTTGTCCTTCTCAAATACTTGAGAATGTTCTTGACAGCCACCCAATGGGCTTAATCTACTTGTAAGACTTATGGAGTAAGCAATATCGGGCCTAGTACATAGCATGACATACATAATCGATCCTACTACCGAAGTGTAAGGAACTGATTTTATCCTCTTCTGCACTTCTGGAGAAGTAGGACATTGAGCCTTGCTCAATGGTACACTAGATCTCATTGGAATGAATCCTTTCTTGGATTATTCCATCTTAAAGCGTTTTAACACTTTATCGATGTATGTACTTTTACTAAGTCCAATCAGCCACCTAGATCTATCTCTATGGATCTTTATACCAAGTATATATGCGGCTTCTCCTAGGTCCTTCATGTGAAAACATTTACCTACCCAGGATTTTACTCCTTGCAATGCTAGTATATCGTTTCCTATGATCATTACGTCATCCACATACAGGACCAGGAAGATTTCTACGTTCCCACTGAGCTTCGTGTAAACACAGGATTTGAACTCGCTTTTGGTAAAACCAAATTCTTTGATGCACTCATCAAAATGCAAGTTCCAGCTTCTAGATAGCTTCTAGATGCTTGCTTTAATCCATAAATTGATTTTAGCAACTTGCATACTTTGCCTAGATTATTGGAATCCTCAAAATCGTCCGGTTGTGCCATATACACATCCTCTGTTAGTTTCCCATTAAGTAAAGCGGTTTTCACATCCATTTGCCATATCTCATAATTAAAATATGCAAATATTGCGATAAGAATGCTTATAGACTTAAGCATAGCCACTGACGAAAAAGTTTCATCGTAATCAATACCATGAGTCTGAGTGTAACCTTTTGCAACAAACCTAGGTTTAAAAGTATGCACATTCCCTTCCATGTCCGTCTTCTTCTTGAAGACCTACTTGCATCCAATAGCCCTACTGTATTGTGGCAAGTCTATTAACTCCCAAACTTGGTTGTCATACATAGATTGCATCTACGCCTTCATGGCGTCTAGCCATTTCTCAGACTCACTGCCTGACATAGCATCCTTGTAGGATGTGGGTTTATGAAGATCCTCTTCTTCTTGAGAAATTAGAAATCCAAGATATCTATTTGGCTCAATCCGAATCCTACTGGACCTGCCAAGGTCTTGTGTTTCCACTTTCTCCTCAACAACTGACTCGGGTTGGGATTCAACAATCCGTTGTTGAATTATTGGTTCCACAAATGGTGGAGGCATACCTTCATCTTCTTCAATTTCTTAAAAATCTATTTCTTTTCTAGTAGTTTCTGAACTTAGAAACTTATCTTCAAGAAAGGTCCCTGACCGAGCAACAAAAACTTTGTTCTCATCGGGATTATAGAAATAGTACCCTAAGGTTTCCTTAGGATAACCCACGAAGATCACTTGTCTGATTTAGGTTTGAGTTTATCCGAGAACGGTCGTTTAACAAACGCCTCACAACCCTAAATCTTTATGAAAGATAATTTGGGCTTTTTCCCCGTCGATAACTCGAATAGTGTCTTTCTTTTCTCCACAGATTTTGTTGGAACTCGGTTCAGCATAAAAGCAGTCGTTTCGAGTGCATGTCCCCAGAACAACATTGGTAAATTAGTTCGACTCATCATAGAACTAACCATGTATAGCAAGGTTCTATTCCTTCTTTCTGACACACCATTCCACTATGACGTATACGGAGGTGTGAGTTATGAAACAATCCCACATTCCTTTATATTATCGTCAAACTCGTGACTCAGATATTCACCACCCCGGTCAGACCGAAGCAGCTTTATCTTCTTGTCAAGCTGGTTTTGTACTTCATTCTGAAAATGTTTGAAGAAATCTAAACTTTCAGACTTGTGTCTCATAAGATACACATAACCATACCTACTGAAATCGTCAGTAAAGGTAATGAAGTACCGGTATCCTCCTCTGGCTTCTTGACTGAAAGGACCACACACATCTGTGTGTATAATTCCTAGTAGTTCCTTTGATCTTTCATTCAAACTATTGAAAGGTTTCTTTGTCATCTGGCCGGACAAACAAGATTCGCAATTGTCAATTGATTCAAGATCAAATGACCCTAGAACTCCATCTTCATGGAGTTGCTCTATGCATTTCTTATTAATATGCCCGAGCCGACAATGCCATAGGTAAGTTTGGTTCAAAGTGTCCTTTGACCTTTTACTTATATGATAGATTTCCTTGTCATCTTGTAGATTTATTGTGTATAGACCATTTTGTGAACTTGCTTTAGAATAAAATAAATTATCTTTAAAGCAAAAAATTATTTTTCTTACTGATAGGTAAAACCACTCTCTATTAATAAATCATACGAGATTACATTCTTGATTAAGCTAGGAACATAATAACAATCCTCTAGTTCTATGATTAATCTTGAAGGTAGCCTCGGACAATATGTTCCTACAGCTTCAGCACCAATAATGGAGCCTTCACCTACCCGTAGGTCCATGTCCCCCTTCCTTAGTTTTCTACTCCTCTTGAATCCCTGCAAGTGATTACAAATGTGATGACCACATCCGGTATCAATTACCCATGATTCAAAAGAAGTAACTAAGCAATCTATCATAAAGATACCTGACTCATTGGCAGAACCAACGTCCAGCTGATCAATGTCGAGTGAGTGCTCGCAAATATCCTTGCTACCGCAAAATGGGCAACAAATGTCTAGTAGCTCATCAATCCAGTCATCTTCTGCCATTGATTCAACTAATGTTGCATGAGGGAAGTCTGGGTGCATCTGGTCATCCATGCACATTAGAAACTCGTGCATACCAACTATTGTTGATTTCTGTTCTCCGATCTTATCCACCACCTTTGCTTGATAGTGATCTGTTAGAGACCCGACCAAAAGCATCACAAGTTCTTACTCGCTGACTTGTGAAACAATCAAACAACCTTTTCATGTTAATGAGATGATCACTCAAAGACTGGCATTCTTTCAACCCCTGTGAAAGAATGTCTTTCATAAGTAGAAAACGTCCACAACGCTCACTACTTTTGAAACGCTCCTCTAGACCTTGCACGACCTCAAAAGTTGATTTACTTTTGATTTCATCCAAAAACTCAGATACTGTGGAGAGTATCAGAATTGACATGACGTCAAATTCATCAGATAGATACTTATAATATGCATCATACTCTTCATCCCGAGCAGAATAATCAGGTCGTGCTAGAGGTGGTTTATCGACCGTGTATAGCCTTTCTTGTGTCCTTAGGATATTCCTAAAGTGCAACTTCCAAACTAAAAAGTTCGGACCTGAAAGCTTCCAGTTTTGCATGAAGCGACTAAGAGACTCCTCACATGAATAAAATGGTATAACAGATAAAATTGATATCTACAGTAAAAGCAAGAAAAAAATATTTTAGTAATTAATTACTCTAAAATAATTTATAACCCTTTAAATAAATTTATTTTTAGAATAGGATCCATATTTCACACGTCCCGGTGCACGGTTTGGGCACGACGACACCGACCCCGTGCGATTTCTGGTGGGTATATACCATCCCGATCGTATTTAATCCAAAACACGACTCCTATACCTTTGGTACATCAAATGAAACATAATTCGTACATATTTAGTCCTCCTAAGCGCACTTTGGGCCCGTCACATCAGGGAATCACTAAAATAGACCTCACCATCTAAAACGAGGTGAACTCAGGCCCATCACATCAGGGAATCGCAAAGTGTTTCCCCCCTCCCCACATCGGTTTGAACCCCGGTGTGCACGGTTTGGGCACGATAACACACCAAGGTACCGGGAGCTGGAAGGGTAGCACTATCGGTCTAAGATTTTAAAAAGAGTTAATTTGTTTCAAAAATATTTTGCCAGTTTTTAACCGTTTTACAAAACTTTTAAAACTATTATCCTTTTAAGTGAAAAACTTTTCAACTTAAAAATACTTTATATATATATATGTGTATGGCTTTAATGACGAGTGTGCACCAAATAATTAAAAACAACCACGCAATTAATAGTAATAAGCCAAAACACATAATGCCTTTGACCATAACCGGTACTTGATTAAAATCAAGCACTCCCCCACCCTAAGTAGATCACAACAACACACATGACATGATTTCTTGATGCTCACACTGACTCCAGCATCCATGGTATCCTCTCTCTATGTCATGCTTCTTGTCTTGCTTGATCACCTCCAATAATATTACATTTACACATATCAAACTAACTTATACAATATTGATAATTAAACTAGTGCCCTATTACAAAATAATTCAAACCCAGGCCCGCTAAAATTAATACTTTTACAAAATTGAATAGGGTTTGTAAGTGGCACCCACGCGTCCCCACACCGGATAAATAATAAATGTAATCAACCACTGCAAGAAATAAAAACAACCACAAGGTGATCCACTATGTTTTAGGCGTTTTGCTTGATAAGCAATATTAATTATTCCAATCACATCACAAGAAATTAAATAAATAATATAGGCATTAGAACCATTCATCACACATATATAATCCCGGGATGATTTAAAACATGAATCTAGACATCAAAAACACAACTGGTCTTGTGTCAATCCCATTAATTCAACCTGGGCCTCAATACTGGGCCTAAACTGGGCCTTTTGTAATATATCTCAAACTTGATAAAAACAAAAATACCGCATAGGTTAAACGTCAACATTATTAAATATATAATAATAAAGCTCGAAACTTGATTTTAAAAATCTAAGAACTTTGAACTTTTAATAACTTCGAGTTTCACACAATTTATGCAGATATATATAAAACATGTAAACTAGAAACTTTATTTGGTTAAAAATAAAAAACTTTGACTTTTGGCCAAAAACCAAGTTTCGCATATAATTTATGTATAAAATTAAAACAGATAATCTGGAAACTTAAATTTTGCTAAAATCAAGACTTTGACCTTTGGCCAAAAACCAAGTTTCACGCAAATAATATATATAAAAATATATAAACAGTAAAGTGAAAACTTTAATTGGTAAAAAGATCAAAACTTGATCCTAAACCAAAACTTAAAGTTTCACACATTTATGAAATATATATTAAAGCAGGCAAGATGGAAACTTTATCACGTAACAGATCAGATCCTTGATCTTATCCATAGTATAAGTTTCACACATATATAAACAGTATATAATCATGATTAAACTTGTTCCCCACCGAGTCTAGAAGAAGGCTCTGATACCACTGTTGGGATTTACATGGTACAACAAGCACAGCGGAATAATATAAACATAAACCCCATCCCAAGATCACAACTGGATTAGGTGGGGAAACAGAACAAACAATCATAATTATAAAATATATAATATGTGTACAAGTCCATGACAGCATAATAATAAGGATAAAAAATACCCTGAACTGCTAGAGAGGGATCCACACCTACTGCACCATGTGAACAGGCTGCTAGACCTCCTACACGAATAATACTCGAGAAAAGATCTCGTGTGTGTGAACCGCCAAAAAGCCGCCGGCTTTTTGGCCTTGTCTACCGCCCCCGAGAACCCTAGCCGTTACAAAGGGGTGGGGTTCGGCGGTGGACTTTGATAGCGAAGAAAGAGGGAGACCGCCACCACAGGGCACCGCCATCGAACTCCAATCGCCAACATAGGGAACCGCCGTCGACCACAATGAGAGGTGGTGGTGGTACCGTCGGCCGAGAGAGCAATAGAGAGAGAGAGAGAGGTCCTTTTGTTTGTCTTAGTTGCTTATGAGTAGGATTAGGTTGAAAGCAAGGCTTAATCCCTTTAAATACTTATTTAACAGGATTAAGGCTCTTGGACCCCTAAGCCCGGTCCGCGATCAATATCTTTGATCGATTGAGAAAACAAACCCTCACGTTTGATATAGTATTAATTAATATTTTTCCAAGAAAACTTTATAATAAAATATATAACTAATATTTAATCTCTCCATTAAATAATAAACGTCCATTTATTATATCTCCCGATAAATAATCAACTATTAATTATCACTTATACACACATTGTGTTATTTATTGGTTCAACAGTTGGGTATGCAGCTGTGTGACCCGTAAGTGACTTACAGTGTATATGGATATGATGATATGTGTATACTATCTCTGCACACAATCTATCACTTTAACATGACAAGTAGATATCAGGAAAAGGAAAGAGAGTCTCATTGGAGGGCCGTAAAAAACATTGTCAAGTACCTTAGGCATGTTGTGGTAACCGAAGCAAAACAAAATATATCTAAGACATGCATGCAAAACAAAACATAAATATAACCATAAAACCCCAAATGGTGGATCATAGTCTAACACTAAGATAAGCAACATGAAAGAACTAGAGAAGAGAGGTTATACCATTCATTAATCTATTGAAGTAGTGGTTGATGATGGTGATACACAAAGAAGCCAAGATAAGCTCCCTTTATAGAAGTCCATCCCCGAGTTTGTACAACTTCCAAGTACTAGCTTGCTTCTAGTGATCTTCCACAACTGAAATCACTTTAGGAGCAACCACCAAGTACCTCTCTATCTCTGGCCTCATTGAAGTTACACACAAGAACACTCTAAAATTACACCTCACAAGAGTGGTAAGTGTTTATGTGTGTATATTGGAAAAAGGATAAGAAGCAATGCATCTAAGGTGTATATATAATCATCTAAGTACACCTTAGATTCCCCAAGGCCGACCAAGCTCAACGATTACACATACACATGTATTGGTGGAGATAGGTGGCCAAAAATCAAAAGCTGCAGGCTTCTGACACAAGTTCACGTAGTGAACTTTTCCTCTCCCACTACTTTTTGCACTTTTGACATTTTAACCCTTTTGGTCCATCCACTTTGGTTGTTGTCGAGATTGATCCCCGGTGTGTGATCTAATAGGCCTACACATCATCGGCAGTGATCACTTGGCGTACATGCGTCAGTGGGCATACTCCAACAAGGCATACGAAAGAGAGGTTCTTAGTCTATGCTGGTGAGGAAGAGATAAGAGTAAGAGGTTACTCAGATGCTGGCTTCCAAACATATAGTGATGTCTGCTGATATCAATCGGGATTTATATTCCTATTGAATGGTGGTGCAATCAGCTGGAGGAGCTCGAAGCAAGACATAATTTCTGATTTAACCACTGAGTCAGAGTATATACAAGCAAGTGAAGCTATTAAGGAAGCTGTGTGGATGAATAATTTCATCTCGGGAATGGTTCCAAGCATCGCTGACCCTATTGAGGTGTTTTGTGACAACGAGGGTATGGTGGCTTTGGCAAAGGAACCAAGAGCTTACAAGAGGACAAGGCATCTATTGTGCATGTATCACTTCTTTCAAGACGTTATTGAAAGTGGTGATATAGCCAAAACGGATGGAAACTTGGCAGATCCATTCACTAAGCCATTACAACAAGCAACTCATGATAGTATTGTAACTTATGTTTGTTTTATACGATAGAGATCATTATATGCGCCTGATTCGGTTATATTCATTAAGTCTTTAATGTGTTCCATCTTAGCATGTTTAATTACTTTCTGGAATATTTTAGATATTCCTAATATTCCACAGTCCGTCATTCGTCATGGGAAGGAAGATTGAATTAAGACTAACGTAAATATTTGGTCTTGTATTCATGATGGTTTGAACAAAGATGCAATACTTTCCCTACTTTAAAAGAGTTTCAAGTGACTGAAAGACCCACACCCAAGTTTACTTGATGAAATATAGTCACAAGTAACTCGGGATTATAATATCATTACATCCTTAGACTAGTCATGCATGAGTTACCATATCATGAATATACTTTACTCTGGGCATATTGAAACGCAATTCATAACTGGCAAAAGGATTTATTCCTCTGTTTAGAGATATCCCTGGGCCCGTCGATGATTGGAGCTGACACCAAATATGCATGTCATTGAGATACATTGACTATGAATCAGATGTGACTGATCTATCTGGTCAACACCAATCAAGAATTGAGAAACATAATCATGAACAATATGGAGATTGACATTTATCTATGTCTCATGTTCACAAGGATATCACAAACAAAATGATGCTTATGATGACTTATCTATAGAACCTTTCATAGCCAGTTAGGTTTTGTCGAGGATGACAACTCGTACCTACTTTGGGGCAATGATGCTTTGTTAGAGCCGCTCTTTGTCTGTGATGAGTTTGACATTGTATCATGTGCAAGTGCGTGTTTGTTAGTGTCTGCCCATTGATAGATGTATACTGGTATCACTACTGATGAGGTATGGGCACTAGTATAAAAATAACCTTTAGTCACAATTTTTCCTAAACAGACCGGTCACACTTTTGATTTAAATTGTGAGTAAATGTCATTTTTTAAATTCTGTCATACTTTTAGTCACATTTAATTTTGTTTGTGACAATTGCATAGTAATTAAATACCTTTTGTCACACTTAAATATAAAAATTTAACAATTGCATAGTAAGTAAATACCTTTAGTCACACTTAAACATAAAAACGTGAGAATTACTAGCCACACTTCTAAAAAGTGTGACATAATGTCACGATATGCCACTGATATGCGAATAAAATTTGGGATGGATATATATATATATATATATATATATATATATATATATATATATATATATGCGGTCACATGATGTAATAGTTTATGTGTTTCAATCATGTAGTAGGTTTAGTCACACTTTTTTCAATGTAACTAAAAGCTAATACATGTGGTCACATTAATTATTTGTTTATGTGTTCATATTAGTCACATAGTAAAAGAAACAAATGACGTCACCTTAAGTACTTTATGGTGATGTTGCATTTCATTAAGCGTGACTAAAGATGACTAATTGTCATGATAATAAATAAAATGTGAGTGTAAGCATTATATGGTAATGGCTTAATTTCCTATGTGTGACTAAAGGTAAATTGATCATGTTCTTGATAAAATAGAAAAAGTATGACTATAAGTATATTATGGTCATGTTTTAAGTTATCTAGTGTGTCCATAGTTATACAATAATCATCATAAAAGAAAGTTATGTGACCGTAAGTAGTTGATTGTCACATAAATTCGTATAACTATAATAGATCGTCATAGTTTTGAAAACATTATGCGACCATAAAACTTTTTGAGTTATGTTTAAAGTATATTTGTGTGACTAAAACTGAATAATATTGCGGATGATGTATAATTATGTGTGAAAATCTAACAACCCATCATGTATTTAAACCTTCGTGTCACTATTGGTTATAGTAACATTTTTAAAGCATCGTGTGACCGTAAAAGGGTTTCAGCTATGTTTTAAGTACATGTATGTGAGTAAAACTAAATAGTATTGTCGATAATGTATAATTATGTGTCAAAATTAACAATCCATCGATGGTATCACTTGCATGGCTTGTTTCATACCCGAAAACTTATTTATAAACATCAAATCTTATGCTGTGATTGCTCTTGGATCATGCATGAGATACCTTGAGTGTGATGACGGTGGCGATGGCGATTGAGGTGACTTATGTATCTTATTTTTAACTCACAATGTGGCGGCGACAGAGTCTTCATATTCATGGTTGCAACGGGTTGGGAGGTGGCGAAAGTCAATTAGGGGTAGGGTTTGAAACCTCCAACTCAAATTCACAAAGAGAGAGTGTTTGAAAGTTGGAAATCAAGTTCAAAGAGAGAGAGAGAGAGAAAAAGGACTTTGGGGTAGGGTTTTAGAGAGTGTTTGGTGAGTGAGGTGTGTTTGGGAGCAAGTGTAGGGGCGTTTTAGTATTTTTGGGAGAGGGTTTAGGAGGTGTTTAGGTATGAAAACTGGTTTAAATAGGTAAAAAATGGTAAGTAGAAGGTAAATAAGACTTTATGGTTAAATCATTAAAAACAAAGTTGATGTTTAAACCGAAAAAACAAATTAAACTTTGATGATTAAACCATAATTTACCATTTTATATAATATATATGTGGCATAATTAAAAATGTTTAGATCAAATATTATTTAATATAAATTATTTGTGAGTTATATTATACTTATTTGCGTTTGAAGAGGTTGTCTTAAATTATCGAATATGAATGTTGATTTTAACTTCTTCTTGAGGAGAATCCAGCGACGGTTCATGCACGATGGACCATGAATGTTGATTTTAACTCCTTGTTTGCTTTCTTCTTCTTTTGTTGATTTAAGGTTTTGACTATGTTTATTCTTCACTTGATCATCAACTTAATATTTTTAATATTTTAAGAATATAGCACACGAACATATGAATAATTTGCACAAGCAATAATATCACATGTTCATATTCTTATCATCATCAAAACAACAAGTTCATTTCTAAATGTGACCATGTATGCACTAATAGTGTATATGTGCATGTTAGCATGTGCATTTCTAAATTTGTGAGCAAGTAGTATCAACACGTGGTGCACATATGCACCTAGCATATGTGACTTTACTGTACGTGTCGGAATAAAAACCTAGCAAACACAAATTTTTTTCTTCGAAAAAGTATACATATATTGATGTCATATTAAAGTGCATAAATCCTTGTTTTTGTTATAATTAACTTATTCTAAAACCTTTGCATTTGGCAGATATTTTGTTTTAAGAAAATGGGGGTAAATGTCAAATGTTCAAATTGCCTCTTATTAATTACCTTAAACATATGATTTTCTTTATTTAATTAAGGTTATCCACTAAAAATTATTTAATTTAGATCCTCAATTTTTGTCATTAATGACTATAACTGGTTCTCACGATACTTATATAAAATGGGGTCTAAAATGAATCCTCCCACACAAACACACACACACACACACACACACACACACACATATATATATATATATATATATATATATATATATATATATATATATATATATATATATGGGAAGACTCAAATGAAATTGAGAAATTAAATAAGAATGGGAGACTCAATCTTAGCCGTTCATTTTGTAAGTGGAATTCATGAATCGAGAGCGTGAGGGGATAGAGTGTGGCAGGGTGTTTGTGAGGAATTCATGGGTGGACAATGACATTGAAAGAGGGGAAATTATGCTGAGATTGAGTCTTCCATTCTCATTTAATTTAAGATTTTCATTTGAACATCCCATTATATATATATATATATATATATATATATATATATATATATATAGGGGAGGGTTCCATCGAGAACAAAAAAAATACGAGAACTGCGAGAACTGATCCCCATCATTTTAAAACTAAAATATCTACCAAACGACAAGATATTAAATTATGAAAATTATACCAAATTAACGACAAAAATATGCTCTTTAATATGACATACATATTGCTATAATTTTTTCTACAAAAAAAAATCGTTAAATATATGTAACATACCTTATAGTACTGATCACATATATGTTAGTACTGATTACATATATGTAACATACCTTCTAGTGCTAGAAAAAAAACCCAACAAAAACGAATTTTTTTTTGTTGAAAAAATATAGCAATATGAATGTCATATTAAAAGAGCATATTTGGTATAATTTTCATAATTTAATATCTTGTCGTTTGGTAGATATTTTACGATTTAGATCGGTTCTCGCAGTTCTCGCATTTTTTTTGGTTCTCAATGGAACTTCCTTCTATATATATATATATATATATATATATATATATATATATATATATATATATATATATATATATATATATATATATATAGGATTGTGATCAAATAAGATATAAAAATTGGTAAGATGGGTAAGAATTGGTCTTCATACAATAACTGCGTACTTTTTGTAACACCATTAATGAATAATTAATATGTGTATTTGGTCATTTATATATTTACCCAACCATGAATTAAGTCTAGGTGGTCCATCATTTTGTGAGGCTTAATTTTCTCACAATATGCTTATTAGTTTGTTATTAATGAACCATTAATAAGTGCATAAATGACTCATTAATAAACCATTACCAATAATAGGTATTGACCAATTCACAATCTCAAATTAATACCTGCATTTAAACACGTTTAAGCACGTAGATAATAAATGCATTTAAACAAGTTGATACATAATCCTAAAACTTAAATACACATTTAATTAATTTTAAGTGTGTTCATATTATTACTCTTAAGTAAATATAAATTCAAAAGCAATAGTACACCATTAGAGTTCTTAATCATGTATAGAACTAAATATTTTGTTGAAACCTTGATCATACACATAGCTAACACTCAAACCCCATCATGCATATCTTGTTCTTCAAAGTTGAGAAAGTGCTCTTACATTCATAGGAGATACATCTTGAATGTCTCCATTCATGAGTCGTTTGGCTATGATAATATTGGCTGTATCTGATGGATGATATGGGTCCCAAAAAACGTACTTTGATCTATCTTGACACACTTTAGATGGCGGTCCGCAAGGCACTACACCACCGTGTCTACCACTCACATAACAACATGCAGAATCGGCATGTTCAAAACCTATTATATATGATCATCAAATATATATAGAAAATTAACCTCTATTAAGATAGATGATATGACTTTAATTAGAAGAGGTTATTGACAAGTTTGTTGAAATTATATATGAGTTATGATTCAATCTTGCTTATGTTTTGTGTCGGACCATTAGACATGTAGTAATGGGTTTGGCTGTTACATGAGAGAAAAAAAAGAAGTAATAACTAGCATCTTGTTCATAGTACTACTGTTAACTCACCATATGATTTGTAATTCTGAAGAATATCTTCAACAATACGATACACATCTGCGTAAACAAAGACTGAACCTCTGAGAGATTGGTTAAGGTCTTGGAGCAAGCTTTTCAACAGCGAATTGAAGAGTCGAGCTAACTGATTCGGGAAAACTATACAGTCATTCCCTGCTGATGGATTTACGTCCCTCTGATAAGGAATGCATCCAATTGGTCCTACATTAGTAACCACAATCTTTCTAGCACCGAAATCATATAGTCTCTACATATAAATCAACCAAAAGTCAGATAAACATATGTATTGGGTTAGATTTTCTTGATACAAACTTTCTATATATATAAATCTGCCAAGAAATCCATAGAATCCACATATAAATAATTAATTACCATAAGTTGCTTCCTGTATCTTGAAATAACATCTCCCACAAATGCTTCAGGAGATACTAGTTTTTGTTCAACTGTTGATAAAACTGGTGTGAGGTAATTGTTTATAAAATCATTTGAACCCATAGTTAGTGAATATAGAGCATTTCTTAACAACTCCTGTGCTGCATCGAAACCAATTCTCGAGATTATATCGTGCCTTGTATTCGCAAAGTTGTCTAGCTGTGCATCTAAATTTATCCTTCCACCCTACATACAAAAACACCGCACCAACATATGTATCTTAATACAAACTACTTTTAACAGCCTTTGTATAAACATATAGTTGATTAAAGTAATTTTTAAAGTTTATGATGTTAATAGTAGTGGTGTTAATAAGTAATAACATATCTAATAAAAAATTGTAAATAATATATTTTGAATATGAAATTGTATAAAAATGGGTAAATCTATTAAAAATCAGAGTACATAACATAATTATAAAAAATTTCGTCGAACCTCTTTATAATTAAATTTGATATTATAAATGTTTTAATTTAATCAGATTGGTAGATTGGTATATGTATTTACATAAATAACCATGAAAATATATAGATGCATCTACTAAATGATTTAAATAAATGTTTTTACTAAGAAATTAAGCGTTAACAACCTAAATCAACTAGTTCGGTGAAATAAAAGACAATAATTGATGCAAAAGTCTAAATAAAAAAGAAAAGAAGACGATTGGTAAAGTAATTGTAAAAAAAAAAATACAGAAATCATAATATTTTTTTCTTATTATTTTGAATTTGTTAATATTGGTAGAGATTAATAATGTTGAAATTTTTTTTTTTTTTTAATTTGATTGAGTTTAAGTCTTAAAAAACAAATATCATTTTAGGTAAATTTTTTTAATTGACTAAGACCATTTGTTAGTATACCCAATACGTGTAAATATATCCGTGAATGAATTGATGGTTAGTTAGTTAATTAATCGGATACCCGAACAAGATGATATCAGGTATAAGATAGGTTTTATAATTGAATATAAAAGTGGAGTTACTCCTACCAGTCCTCTTGCTATCCCTATACCCATTTATCTAAATAGATTGCAAGATTTCACTTTCTTGATCTAAAATATCATATATATATATATATATATATATATATATATATATATGGGTGTGTGTGTCTAGTGAAATATTTAGAAAATATTGGTAATTAAAGTGGTTGTTTAACAAGATTTAATATGTTGTAGCATATTTATGAGCTTGTATTATATATAGATCGAGAAAGATTGACCTTGGAGTTGGTGCGTTATCCTTTCTTTTAAAGAATGACGAACGTGTAGAATTAAGCAATTTTTTCTTATTTATATCAATTCACACACTCATCAACTGTTATACGTATTTATTTTTATTTTGACTAAAACTCATAATTAACCGTTTAGTTAGGAATCATGTTAATAAATAATTACTACCATTAATTAAAAACTTATAACCAAAAATACTTCTCACATATTAGAACTTAAAAGTGAAACCACATTTATCAGAAACAAATTAAAACTTACAAAAATATATCCTGTATGATTTAGAATCCCTCCACCACCAGAGGCATAATTTACACCTTTAAGTATAACTGGGCCAACTGTAGTTGGAGCCAAGTATGGTGGCGTATAATCCTTGAAACCCAATTCCTGTCCTGAAAAAACAAAATATTGCAACATTTGACTCAATATAACTGCAAGAATATAACTTGCAGATAAAAAACTATGCATTTTCATGGGATATATAAAATCTCGAAAATATTATAAATGCGAGGAAAAATCGAGTATGATTATACTGATCACTCGCCTAGAATGTCTACTATTGTTCTTCCATTCGTATATCTTCCTGTCGGCTTGCCAAAATCCATCCCATTTGGCGGGTAGTTTGCCTTTGATAGAGATACAATGTAGTTATTGTTGCCTACGTCCACCAAAGAATCACCAAAAACAAAGTTGGCACTAAGTGATTTTGCCAAACAAGTTCTTGACCAGACCAAGACCATCAAAGTTGTAAAAACAAACTTCACCACATCATTTTCACCTATTAGTTTCATCACTAATAAAACGTAATAAACCACGCAATTCTGGTGGCAATCAAATCTAAAACAAAACTCGTACCACTGTAAAATATCTAAAATGAATATCGAATTATCAAGAAACCAATCAAGAACTCAGATCAAATTTATGGATTCAAAGAAAATGAATTCTTTAGTTGAAAAAATAGACTATTATCAAAAGATTCAGGCCCAAAAAAGCTATGATATGATAGAACCCTTATCGAACAAATGGTGCGCTCAATGGTTGAAAATGAACAAGGCTTTATGAGGTATGTTTGTTTATATATGGGTACTTTTTCTTGCTGTTTAGAGGTAAAACACACATAGAATTAAGAAAAACTGATGGAGACTCATCAAACGCTGAGTATGGGTCAATGTAATGTGATATGAAAATTGGAAGAAACATATACCATTTATAGATTTGTTTCATTGATGAAGCAGAAACAATTTAAGTGGTTAAGAAGATATGCCAGACATTAAATTCGGTGGCATTAAATCTGTGACAATTAATTTTACAGCGTAGAAGCCCATTCTGTTCCAAGGCTAAGAAGTCTACATGACAGGTATAAAAAGAACGTGCAGTGATTAATCTTGGAAACAACTCAACGATCAACATGACAATGATATTTAACAATTTTATTTACATGTGAAAAATTTTAAAGATACAGAGCCTCTACAGTGTTGGAAACAACTCAACATGACAATATTTTACAAATTTATTTACATGTGATATTATTTAAAAATACAAAGCTACTACTAACTACCTGCAAATGAACCCGATTTTTATTGACCAATAAAAGCAAATTGAAAACATAAAGGAATAAGTTGTCCCCAAAAGATTTCCAGTTCAAGTTTCATGGTGGATATAAATATGTAGATTTAAGATTAAGTTTAGGAAGTGTGTGTTCTTTCGTTCAATTGTTTTCATCAAATTATAATAACACTTTTTTTTATTTCATTATATGGTTTTATAACCATAGAATGTTGTAATTTTACCTTAATTATATAAGGGGGAATAATGTTCAGTTTCAATTTAACCATCAAAATTGTTTTTAAATATTTTACCATAAAGTTCGAATTTGTTATGATTTATTCCAGAAAGTTAATTATATGTTCTTTTTAGTTTAAACCTAAGATTTCTTTTTCAAATGAGTTAACCCTTAAATTTTTGTTAGAAAATGGTTTAATCCCTTAAGTTTTGTTAAGTTTCTAGAAAAGCTAACATGCATAATCAAGTAAGGTGGGTAAAATCGAAAACAATACAAAACTTAAGAGATTAATAATTTTTTTTAAGTAAACTTCCAAAATTAAACCATTTTGAAAAAATCTAAGTTTAAATCATAACAAATTTAAAACTTTATAATAAAATCGTTTAATAAAAAACTATGAGTTGAATGCAGGTGCAGGTGAATTAAGTCTTACAAACCAAGGAAAAAGAAGGTCATCAAGACTATATCTACATTCCACCTCTATCCATTGATCCACCCATTTCAGCGCAACATCAAGTACCACATGCATCTGCTACCACACATTATGATTCAACATATGAGGAAAATGAGGCTTGAAAGGACTATTCATATGATGCTTTACAAGATATGGGTACAGATTTTGAATCTAAAGAAGTGCAAAATGATCAGTCAGAACGAATGAAACAAATCTTGAGTCTATCATTCAAGAGGAGTATCATTCCTCAGCCAGGTCCAGAAGAATCATCCAATTGATTTGATCATTAGGATATCAACACTCTTATGCAAACAAGGAAGAAACTCATGAATACAACTAAAAATGCAATCATCTGTGTTCTTGTAAGGATCGATTTAAGAACAAACACACACAAAAACAAATAACAATCTAAGAATAAAACAAAAAAGTTTGCAGTATAACACTTTGAGTAACAAGGAGTTTTGTATTTGGTGCAACTAATTTGTAATACTCGTTTTCAAATTTATACAATCAGGCATTGATGCATTTAAACTATGATTGTTGTTTTTATTATCAACTAATAGCAAGAGTTGTTAATTACTGTGTATGCCTTGTTTATAGTGGATGTGTGTGTATATATATATATATATATATATATATATATATATATATATATATATATATATATATATATATATATATATATATATATATATATATATATATATATAAAAGTATACATATATGTAAATAAGATGAGCTTAGTTGACTAACCTCACATATTAGAACTTGTGTGGGCCCAAGTGTAATTAAAGTATTTGGACTTAAGCAATTATAAAAGAAGTGGGCCTCACCCAAAAAAGGAATGCAAAGGAATGTATTTAAGGACTAATTAGGGCACAATCCCAACACACCAACACTGTTACATTCATATGTTGCTTCACCAAAACCAAATAAAAGAGAGTGCGTCCCTGTGTGGGAGGAGTGTTCACCACAAGAATCAAGAAGAAGATACTCACTACCATTTTGCTTCCTTGATCAAGAATCAACAAATTACAACCTTACATACCTCATGAATGATTAGAAGTAGACATTGTTGTATTTGTTGAGCTAAAATAGAACATTAATGGCTCACTGTTGTTCGAAAATGCAAGAAGAAAACCAAGAACAAAAATGGATTTTAAGCACACTAAAAATTAATGTTAATCAAACTATTTTGGTAGGAAATGTAAAAATCATGTTAGGAACCATTAGGAATTGAAATCTCTTGATTTGATGGTGTTTTAGTTGAACTTGAAATTCAAGCCCCTGACTTTGTGAGCGTATGTATGTGCCACCAAGATGAACAATGTGTGTACTTTTGTATGTGGGACTTAGCGAATAGTGTGCGACTTGTGTATGTGTGACCTAGTAAACATTGTGCGACGTATATGTGAGACTTAGTGAATGGTGTGTGACTTGTGTATGTGCGTCGTGCGACCTAGTGAACATTGTGCGACATGTATGTGTGAATTAGTGAATGGTGTTCGACTTTGGTATATGCGACCCTGTGAACATTGCGCGACTTGTTTGTGAGACTTAGTGAATTGTGTGCAACTTGTCTATGTGCGACCCAGTGAACATTGCACCTTGTGTATGTGCGACCTAGTGACACGTACGACCTAGGTGTATGGTGCGACATGGGGTTGTGTCCGACTTAGGACTGGTTCGTGACTGAGTGTGTCACATGAATTAGGGACTCGTACTTGGTATTGATTCAGTAAGATATGTTCTAGGTTCTTGTAGGCGGATTCTTTAACCGCGCGACTTTGTCAAGTGCTGTTACTCTTGTGTTGCGAATCAGATAAGTTACCCTAACTTACTTTTATCTTTCGCAACCAGTAATGCGCTATGAATGACACTAATATATGCATTTATGTATTTAATTGTGACAATTTGTTACTTGTTACACGTTGTGCTATGCTAGTAACCAACCGAGCCAGTGTGGCTGGTCGGGGCATATGACTTCATATGAAGGTGGGACATGTTCTGTGTAATAGCGGGCGGGGCCCGGATTAGGCATCAAACGGGTGGGATCCGAGATGCGACAGTGGGGAAGGCGTAGTTTTGTATATGTGATGACAATATACATTTTTTGTGAAGGGAAAGGGTAGTGGTAATTCACTATGTTTTGTGCTTACCGTTATTATTTATATCTCAGGTTCCTCGGGGATTGACAAGGGTAAAGCTCCAGCATGACGGCGGAAACAGCAGCTTTCAAAGATTTTAATTAAATTATCTATTATAGACACTGAAATGTTTAACCGCTGTCATTGATTTAAGATATTTAGTATTTTAGTACAGTTTCTGTAGTTAAAGATTTTGTGATGATTAGATGATGCATATATATATATTATGGTTATAAAATAACTTTAGTCGTTACAACTTGGTAAGAGCCTTAGTTGAAGAAATTCAAGGGTGCAGGTGGTATGTTTGGACTTAAACCTTCGTTCGATACGAAATTTTCGAACTAAACAATTTTTGAAATTGTTATTAAAACGTGCTGTCAACTTTAGCTGGAGGTCCTGGTGAGCACTTATTGATGATGTGATTACTGAATTGTGACTATTACTCTTATATTAGTTATACTGGTGATGTTGATGCTTAGTGAACTTTAGACACCTCATGCCATGTATGAAACTGGACACATAGGTTTAGAACACATGAGTTGGCCATATTGCATGTTTTGTTTGATTGTTATGTTAAGGTAGATTCAAGCATTCTACTACCCATATGACTATGGTTATGCATAGTACCGTATTCACACTATACTAGACTAATAATAGAATAGACGACCTATACATGATTCCTTATACGTGATGCTTCACATACTTAAATCTCTAGTGATGTACGATCTAAAACCGTGACTCGAGAAATAGTGGTGATGCTAAGATCTAGTATGTATAGTTTGTTGGTAATAATACGAAGGCCTATATCATTACAAGCACACGGCACACATTAGAACTTGATGGAATTGAAGGGTTTTGAACCAGACCAAACCACCAAATGACCCAAACTGGTCAATCCTGGGTTTGATTCCACTGGTTCAATCCTAAAAGCGGAACTGGATTGAACACAACCCTCTAAACCCCAAAAGGGTTAGGATCTTTAAAACTTTAACTTGATCAACATAGTTTCTTAACAAAACAATCCATATAAAAGAGGGTTACAAGATTATGCTTGAACAAAACCTTAGGATTGCTAAAGATAGTCCACCACTACTGCACCTCCGATTGAACTGGCTGCTAGACCGCTCCTGGATCACCAAAACTCCAATTGTCGAAATCGAGAATGTGTGTGTGTGTGTACTTCTTTGCGTCGATCACCAAAACCGCAAAACACCCTTGCGGTGTTCTTTTTGTTCGACGGCAAGAGAGAGAGCCGAGAGAGAGAGAGAGAGAGAGAGAGAGAGAGCGACGAGGGAGAGGGAGGGCGAGATCGAGAGAGAGTGTTGTGGTGGCTAGGGTTAATCCCTTATTGTCTCATATCTAATCCTTAAGGCTTAAGGACATTATATAGGGATTAACTTGGACCTAAGCCTGTTTAATTAAAAGCCCAACTGGTTTTAATTAAACTTTCATCTCTTCTCATATTGACCCCCTGGACTTTACTAGTTAATTAATTAACTATTAATTAACTTAGTCCGTTAAATATTAAAGACTTAATATTTAATTCACCTTAAATAATAAATAACTATTTATTATTTATTTCCTTTCTAATAATTAATCCAAACAGGATAATTATTTATATCTCTCAATAATTAATACTACTGATTAATTATTCGTTTATTTCTTTAATAATTAATCTAACTGATTAATTATTTATTCTTTCTCTTTAATAATTAATCTAACTGATTAATTATTTCCACACAGATTTATGGTGAAATCCAACTGTTCTGAATTGGGTGTGTAGCAGTGTGACCCTTTAGTCTTTTATAACATTGGATACAACATGCCTATTAATTATCTCTGCACATAATCTAACAGACTCCCACTTGTGCAAGATAAGTAATAGTTACTGCACATCGTTAGCCTAAGGAGGTCCCTAGCCAGACACTTAGGATGACCAGGTTATAAGAACTCTTATACCCCAAAGTAACTTGTGATAAAACTTCATAAGCAATCTGCTTAGAAGTAACCTGTTATAAACTAACTGTTTATAAATTAAACTATCATAAACTCCCTGTTTATGAATGGGTACGTTTTTATATATACAAACTTGCATATATATAGGTTTGTCCCTTGCAACGCGATATTTCAATTTTGAGCATGAGCATGGAGGAAGTCAACTCAGAGACTCAAGAATTTGTTCATGACATACTTGATTTCGAAACTGCGTGATAAACGACAAAGAACAGATCAGTTCGTTTGGGCACGGCCGTGCACTTACCAGTTTCTCTTATCAGTCAAGGGCCCCGGAAATATCTCTTCTAAAAAGAAGGTGAAATTACCATATTGCATATTTGCATTTGGAAATACGGCTCCCACTGAATCTAGACACACCCCTTATGACCACCCTGTTACGGCGTGGCGTTAGAGCTAGCTAAGAAGACAGTAGTTACCGCATCCCAAACCAAATACCTCAGGCTTAAGGATAACCTATGTGATTAATACTTTTGACATGAAAACACGAAGTATTATTCACAGTGGGTCAATCCAATATTCGTAAACCTAACGAATATCCGTCAATTTTGGTCCGCAAATACCTTTTGCAGCTATATTCGATAAACTTTCGAATCTACCCCAAAATTACGATGACTTTATAGCCCTATCATAGTTCCCACCACGATAAGTAGTCACGGATAATATTTTGAATAAACTTAGTTTATTCCTGGATAAACCAAAACATACAAAATTGTGAAGAACAATGAAACTAATCTATACACCCTCCCATATTCCTCCCTGGAATAAAGGTGCATGATTTCTACCATTTCATTGACTCGATTCACGGTGTCTATTTGAATTACTTATTATTTTGTATTGTAACTTATCACAGATTACAAAGAAAAGTAATATGATTATAAACCTAAAACACAAGACTAGTACCCTGAAGTACTCTTTCTTGGTTTTACTAGAAATCGTTCTTGCAACCTAAGAACAATTCTAGATTTACTTATTTCACAAAATTCCTTAAACTTGGAGAAAACTGAAAATAACTCCTTAGTGTCTGATTTTATAAAATAACCTTCCTGTAATTAAAACTTTAATTACATTTGTAGATAGATTAAATCTTACTAGATTTATCCATTTGAAACGATAAGACTTTCTTACACCTACATGTAAGAACCTTGAAATTAGATTCCCTGTGTATGCAAACACTAATCTAACATCATTACTAAGAACGTTAAAACACATCCTATTTTATCATTTCTAACGTTAACCAACCAACAATATTTAATTAAGCTGACTTACGGAACATTTTAGAACGTATATAATTTCACGTCATAACTTGACTCGAAATCTTGCAATGATATCTTTATTGAGTACCTCCCAATAAATCATGCATTCCATGGATTAGTTCTTTTTCAAGAACTTACTGTTTTAGATAACTTCTAAAAAACATCCAATAATTATATACCCTAAAAGTTCGATTTTGTATTTATCATACTGGTTAAAAAAAACTTTTATTAACTCTGATAAATACATTAGTGAGGTGCTCCCACTATCTTTTATGAAAAAGTGCATCCTTCAAAAGCATCCTTTTAGACCATAGCCAATCCTTGACTACCATGCCTAAAACTTGTGTTCCAAACACATGTTTTAAAGAACTTAGTTTTTGTAAGAAATTTGTTTTATGAAACCAAGAACTTGGATCTTCATATATCCATCTTTCTAATTATAGAAAGTGGTTTCATTAAACTTGCCATGAGCACAAAAACATTATGAAGGCATTTCAATTTCTTTCTAAAAACATTTAGTATAAAACTTCCTTGATTATAGTAACTACCATAATCACTTTTATAATATCTTAAATGTTTTATCAAAAACTATTTATACTTGGAAATAATAACTATTATTTCCACTTGTTCAAGATTTGAACATTGATTTTTTCACTAAAAACTTAAATACTTGTTAAATTAGAAAAACTATCTAATTTTATAAACAACACTAGTTTATTTAAGTATTTTTGAAAAGTGGAGCCGGCATTTTATAATAGCTACAACAAATCACAGCATAAGATTATTATGAATCACACATCAAGTCAACACTTGACTTATTGGCACTCTTTCAGTCACAACTGGACTAATCATGATTCATAAACTAAGAATACGTGCGCGGATATATATAACCAAATAATTAGATTTCCATAAACTCAAAAATATCCATAAACCAACAAAAATTGTTCAAATAAACTTAAGAGTTTAATAAACTAGGAAATATAAATATTAATAATATCCGCATGTTGCACGTGTGATCTTCTTATGCTGGGCCGCATCACTTTCCATCTCCTCCTGCAATAAACGATTGCAAGATATTAGAATACTCGTAAAAACCTTTACAAGTGGAAAGTGACAAAGAAGCTACATGATACCTGAGGTGCCAGCCTTGCCACCTGCCTCGTGACCCTTCGGGCAATCTCTTTTCCAGTGCCCGACTTCGCCGCACTTAAAGCACCGATTCTCGGCTTTAGCTTTGTTCGGCTTCGGCTTCTTACCCTTGTTGTCGTTATTAGCCCTGGGTGCACTCTGGCTAGGCTGGGCCTTGCCCTTTCCCTTTCCGTGACGCCCTTTCCTCTTCTTATGCCCGCCATGACCCACCATGAGAACGTCCTTAGACTTGGTCCCGATACTCTGCTCAGCAGTCTTGAGCATTGAGTGCAACTCAGCCACGGATTTCTCCATGTTGTTCATGTTGTAGTTGACTATAAAGGCTTATAGTCATCCGACAACCAGTTGAGTATCGTATCCGTTGCTAGCTGCAACGGAACTGGGTGCCCAAGTCTCTCTAGGTGGTCCATGTAACCTTTCATTTTCATGACGTGGTTACTGACCGAGGTCCCCTTAGCCATCTTGCACGAGTTGAATGCCCTGGTGGCATCATAACGCTCAGTGCGAGCTTGCTCCTCGAACATGTCCCTCAGCTGGTGGATCATGTCATAAGCAGGAGTCTTCATCATACTCGACTGCAACTCTGGATTCATAGTTGCAAGCATGAGGCAGCTAACGTCCAGGGCGTCATTGGAGCGCTTCTGAAAAGCCTCCCTGACTTCTGCACTAGCGTTGTTGGCAGGAGGATTTCCTAGAGGTTGTTCTAGGACATACCACTTTTTCTCGTGCCTAAGCACGATCCGGAGATTTCTCTCCCATGTGAGAAAGTTAGGACCGACAAGCTTGTCCTTCTCAAGAATGGAGCGGAGAGAGAGGTTATTGGTACTAGTAACGTTGGTTGCCATCTACAAATTAAAACCCGGTTTAATTAGTAATTGCAAATAAACTTTCTAATCATATATCATCAAACCCATAAATAATATATATTAGACCTAGGACCCATATTTCACATACTTGACGCAAGGTTTGGGCACTTCCCGCCAAGTCATGCTATTTCTGGTAGGTAACATCCTGTACCAATCGTACCTAACTGATACGACTCCTAGAACCTCATAGAGCACTTAGACCCACTCTAGTATGTTTAACTCTACTCTAGTGCTTTTTGGGCCGGGACTCCCGATTATCACCAAAATAGATCGCACCACCTAAGACAGCATGAATTCTGGCCAGGACTCCCGATTATGACAGAACCTTTCATGCCCCTTACCGCAATGGTTTGAACCCGGATGCCCAAGGTTTGGGCACTTCAGACACCCGAGTACCGTTTCACAGTTAGGGTGTACGATTAGGTGGGTAGCACACTGATCTAAGATTTTTCTTGGGTTTTATAATTAAGTTAAAAACTTAATTTTCCAGTTTTTGAAAAACCATTTTAAAATTAACTGTTTTAAAAATACGATTTATATGTGTACCTAAACTAGGTGCACAAAAAGGCCTTTATAAGTTCCAAACTTGTAACCTTGACAAAACTTTAAATTTAAAAAATTTAATTAACACGACTAACAGCCTGTAGTAGTATTCTAGTTTGTCATAAAGCGCGTGGTTTTTCACTGTTTAATAACAGTCTGTTATTAAATCCCCTTTTTATTTAGCATCATATAAGTGTCGCAAGAATATATGATAAACAGTAAATAAAAGAAACACAACCACGCAGATATAAGAGTAAGCATAAAAACCCTATAGTTTTGCCAACTAATCCTAAGGTCAAACCTAAGGACAAAGTGACCTGGATTCGCCTTTCTTGACATGCTGCTCCCACTAGCCTTGGCACCTCCCCGAAGTGTCCGTGCTTCGCATATAGAACACCATTTACGTCGTCATCTTCTTCGAGTCCATTTTGGTTGAGGGATTAAACTAACACTAGTCTATTACAAATACAATATTGAATGGGGTTGTAAGTGGCACGCAGGCCTCCCCTAACCAGTACAATATTACAATTAAGAAATGGATTGTAATTGGCACGCACGCCTTCCCAAAACCAAAATAAAAGAAGAATAAGAAAAACGAGTCCTAAGTCGGCAAAACTATAGTTATTACAACCACGCAATTATATATAAGCACAATATATATAAAAGTCAACCACGCAGTTATAATAAAAGTAAACAATAAACTGTGTTGTTAAGCACACAACCTGATTTGTCTAAAACTCTCATTTATCCTTTTGATTAATACCTATTAACCAAAATGAGAGTTATGATCTTCTAATTTATTTGACCAATATAATTTTTCATTAATCCTTGGAAAAACTTGGCCTTATTCAAAACTTGAATGAAAGCCTCTACGTCGAGTTCTTTTACCCGTTTTTTTATTTATTTATTTTTTTAAAAACTTAAAACCGACAACTTTGGTCAAATAATACTATCTTATTTGTTTCTTCATTATATAAACTTTATCCCCTTTTAGAATTTATTTAAAACGACTAAACTAGTCATAATAAATAAAAACTAAAAAATATATATTTTAACTTAAACTAATTAAAATATATAACACTAGCTTATATATTATCTTATTAATTTTATAACTTAAAATTAATAATCCTTTTGTGTTAATACGGAAAAACTGTCTTGGGCCAACATCTCTCGTCAACCCGAGAAAACTTACCAAGCCGAGACCCTCTTGGGTCGAAGACCCACTTGACCAAAATCACCTGGGCCGTAAGCCCTATTGGACCGAGAGCCTCACTGGGCCGAGGACCTCACTGGGCCGAGGCCCACTGGCCCTTAGCGCCGCTAACCCTTGCCGCGAACCCCAACTGGGCCGCAGGCTACATGGGCCGTGGTGTTCTGGGCCGTAGCCCACCACGCTTCCGCTGGCCTTAGCGCCGCTAGCCAGCACCGTGACACGGTGATGTTCTCGGTTCGTGTTTTCCGATTAATATATATTAAATCCTTTTAACCTATTAAAACTAACTGTTTTAATATATTGATTAAAATTGGATTTAATTTCTAAAACCAAAAACTATTAATTATTAATTTCAACAAAATTTGTTTTATTAATAATTAATTATCCTAAAACTTGATTTCAACCTTTTTAAACAAAAGTTCAAAACTTGTTAAAATCTAGTTTTAGATAAAAGGTTTATCCTTTTTAACCGTTTAAACACAAACCTGGTTTAAACCTAACTGGTCAAAATCAAACCTTTTATGATCTGGATAAAAAATCAGAAAACTTGTTTTTATCCTTATGGTTTTCGAAAACTTGTGGAGAAAGAAACAAGATGAAGTAGATCATACATCTATCAAACAAACCAACTAACTAGATTATCTAGGTTTAATACATTTGATCAAAACTATCCTTATCAAAAATCATAAACCTTTTAACCATTCAAACTAACTGTTTGAATATTCTGATTAATAGGATTTAACCTGGTAACAAAAACAAACTATTTTGTTACCTACTTGATTTTCGAAATTACCAAGAACAGGTAGAAGATCAAGAACAAACCTTAAACCTAGAATAGATAAAAAACTAGAAACTATGGATCATAGAGCCGAGACTCTGATACCACTCAAGGGTTTTGAACCTGACCAAACCACTATATGACTCAAACTGGTCAATCCTGGGTTTGATTCCACTGGTTCAATCCTAAAAGCGGAACTGGATTGAACACAACCCTCTAAACCCCAAAAGGGTTAGGATCTTTAAAACTTTAACTTGATCAACATAGTTTCTTAACAAAACAGTCCATATAAAAAAGGGTTACAAGATTATACCTCAACAAAACCTTAGGATTGCTAAAGATAGTCCACCACTACTGCACCTCCGATTGAACTGGCTACTAGACCGCTCCTAGATCACCAAAACTCCAATTGTTGAAATTGAGAATGTGTGTGTGTGTGTACTTCTTTGCGTCGATCACCAAAACCGCAAAACACCCTTGCGGTGTTCTTTTTGTTCGACGGCAAGAGAGAGAGCCGAGAGAGAGAGAGAGAGAGAGAGCGACGAGGGAGAGGGAGGGCGAGATCGAGAGAGAGTGTTGTGGTGGCTAGGGTTAATCCCTTATTGTCTCATATCTAATCCTTAAGGCTTAAGGATATTATATAGGGATTAACTTGGACCTAAGCCCGTTTAATTAAAAGCCCAACTGGTTTTAATTAAACTTTCATCTCTTCTTATATTGACCCCCTGGACTTTACTAGTTAATTAATTAACTATTAATTAACTTAGTCCGTTAAATATTAAAGACTTAATATTTAATTCTCCAAATAATAAATAACTATTTATTATTTATTTCCTTTCTAATAATTAATCCAAACTGGATAATTATTTATATCTCTCAATAATTAATACTACTGATTAATTATTCGTTTATTTCTTTAATAATTAATCTAACTGATTAATTATTTATTCTTTCTCTTTAATAATTAATCTAACTGATTAATTATTTCCACACAGATTTATGGTGAAATCCAACTGTTCTGAATTGGGTGTGTAGCAGTGTGACATTGGATACAACAAGTCTATTAATTATCTCTGCACATAATCTAACAGGAATCACGAGGAATCTTGTGGATCTGGTGATGGGTTACTTATACGTTATAGTCGGCTCTTATCTAGGACTGCCTTAGTACACATAGGGTTACTTGTAGATGAGATAAGTCTGCAAAGGGATATATATATGTGTTGGGAATTTATATGCGATAACACACTATAGGTGTATTCAACCAAAGAATCAAGTTTACTGTGCCCAAACTTCGAGGAAGAAAGGAATCATCTAGGTGCCAATGATGTGGAAGAAAACATATAAGGGAGTGTAAGACAGGGACACAAGGTTGTCGTAAATGTGGCCATCCGGGCCACTAGAGCAAGGACTGCAAGGGAGGAGCGGAGATCTTTTTGCCTAGTCACATGAGGGAAAAATGCCTACAACTGAACACAAGGTAGGTGAAGGTTGTTGCGCTTGCAACCATGAGAATGACAGGGAAGAAAGAATGAAGCTACTATAGGAAGGGGTTGGGCCTTCCGGCTTACCTTCAAAGAAGCTTGAGCAGAGCCCCGACGTGGTAGTAGGCATTCATCTTGTTAACTGATTGCCTGCACTTATTTTATTTGATTCTGGAGTTACTAGATCCTTTGTTTCATTTGCATTTTGTGAAAATTTGAAGCAAGCACTAGTAAAATTAGAGGTACCCTTGGAAGTAGAGATAATCGATGACAAGGCTTTAAGTGTGTCAACTATGTATAGAGGTAATTAGAACTGGAAGGAGAAAATTTTACCATCAATCTAATACCAATTGCCATGAGAGAGTTTCACGCCATTGTGGTATAGACTGGTTGGGCCATCACCAAGCTACCATCATATGCAACCAAAGAAGAGTTAGGATCCGGAATCCTAGTGGGGGAGAGATTGTTGTCACTTAGGAACGCATGAAAGGGGAAGCTGCCTTTTGCACGGAAATCGAGGCAAGGAAATACCTTCGTCACGGAAACCAAGGCAATGGAAGATGTACCGGTAGTTCGAGAATATCCAGAAGTGTTTTTAAAGGATTTACTCGGAATAACTCCCGACCGCCAAGTAGAGTTCCAAGTTGACCTAACTCCAGGAGCCGCACCGATAGCCAAGACGCCCTACCGACTAGCTCCACCAGAGATGAAAGAACTCACGAGTCATCTCGAGGAACTACTAGACAGGGGATTCATTAGACCAAGTAGTTTGCCCTGGGGTGCGCCTATACTTTTCGTTAAGAAGAAGGAACGGTCCTTTAGAATGTCCATAGACTACTGAGAGCTCAACAAGCTTATAATGAAGATTTGATATCCGTTACCAAGAATCAACCACTTATTCGAGCAATTACATGGGGCAGCATGGTTTTCGAAGTTTGCCTTACGTTTTGGTTACCATCAATTGAAGGTACGAGAGGAGGACATTGCTTAGCGTTCAGGACACATATGACCATTATGAGTTTGTGGGCATGTTGTTCAGACTAACCAATGCACAAGCCACTTTTACTGATCTCATGAATAGGGTGTGTAGACCTATGCTTAAAAAGTCTTTGATACTGTTTATTGAAGACATTTTATTGTATTCTAAGACACCGGAAGAACACGAGGAACATGTACGACAAGTTTTGGAGACTTTATGCCAAATTTTCGAAGTGTGAATTTTGGCTACAAGAAGTGCAATTTCCAGGTCATCACGTGAATAAGGACGGTATTAAAGTGGATCCGGCCAAGATTGAGGCGGTTATGAAGTGGGAACAACCGAAGAGCCCGACCGATATTCGAAGCTTTTTGGGTCTACCAGGGCACTACAAAAGGTTTATTCAAGATTTTTAAGATCATGGTACAATTGATAAAGTTGACTAATAAAAAAGTAAAATTTGACTGGGGAGCCGATCAACATAAAACATTGGTGACCCTACGTAATAAGTTATGCAAAGCACCAGTTTTAACAATACCCAGGGTATGGATGACCTTGTGGTGTACATCACGATGAAAGATTCAACCCTTAGAGATACCAGAATGGAAATGGGAGAACATTATGATGAATTTAATCACCAAGTTGGCCCGAATTCCGAGAGGTTATGACGCGATTTGGGTCATTGTTGACATATTAACAAAGAGTGCACACTTTATCCTGATGTGTGAGATGTACTCGTCAGAAAAGATGGCAGATGTATTCTTGAAAGAGATGATCTTAAGACACGGGGTGTCAGTGTCAGTGGTGTCTGACAGGGATACGAGATTTACAGCTAGATTCTGGTAAAAGTTTATAATGATTTGGGAACGAAGTTGCACTTTAGTACATCTTATCATTCACACACTGATGGTCAGAGCGAATGAACGATACAGACCTTAGAAGATACACTTTGAGCATGTATGCTAGACTTCAAGACAGCTGGGATAATTACCTTCCATTAGCGGAATTCTCGTATAATAACAATTTTCACGCAAGTTATTGGAATGCCTCCATAAGAGATGTTGTATAGTAGGCGGTGTAGGACCCGTATTTGTTTAGGTGAAGTGGGCCGGAGGGAGCTCGGAAGTACATAAGTGGTATAGAAGACAACGGAGAATATTCCAAAAATTTAAGATAGGTTACTGACTGCACAGAGTAGACAGAAAAGCTATGCAGATAAACGCCGTTCAGAATTGGAATTTCAAGTAGAGGACTATGTGCTACTTAAAGTCTCACCTTGGAAAGGAGTGCTTCAATTTAGTAAATGAGGAAAGTTGAGCCTGAGATTAGACCATTTAGAATCATGGCATGAGTAAGGAAGGTAGCATACATACCACAGGAGCTATCCAAGATTCACAACACATTCCATATTTTACATCTGAGAAAGTGCCTAGCCAACGGGTCAACCTTTGTACCTATGGAGGATATAGAGGTAGATGATAAAATGAACTATGTAGACAAACCAGTAGCAATCTAAGAGTAGAAGCTCAAGACTTACCAAAATAAGCAGATTGGATTAGTCAAAGTTCATAGGAGCAACACCAAAGATCATAAGGAACTTGGGAATCAGAGAGTGAGATGCAACGGAACCACCCCGAACCATTCATTAAGTGAATTCGAGGATGAAATTCAATTTAAGTAGGGGAGAGTTGTAATACTCATTTTGAAATTTATACAATTAGGTATTGATGCATGTAAACTACGAGTGTTGTTATTATTATCATGTAATAGCAAGAGTTGTTTATTATCGGGTATGCCTTGTTTATAGTGGATGTATATATATATATATATATATATATATATATGTATATATATATATACATACATATATATATATATATTTATATACATATATGTAAATAATATGGGCTTAGTATACTAACCACACATCTTAGAACTTGTGTGGGGCCCAAGTGTAATTAAAGTATTTGGGCTTAAGAAATTATAAAAGAAGTGGACTTTGACCTAAGGAAGGAATGTATTTAAGGACTAATTAGGGCACAACCATCAACACACCAACACTGTTACATTCATCTACTGCTTCACCTAGACCAAAGAAAAAAGAGTGTGTGCCTGTGTGGAAGGAGTGTTCACGGCAAGAACCAAGAAGAAGCTACTCACCACCATTTTGCTTCCTTGATCAAGAATGGACAGGTAACAACCTTACATACCTCATGAATTATTAGCAGTATTGTTGTATTTGTTGAGCTAAAATCGAACTTTAATGGCCCACGGATGTTCGAAAATGGAAGAAGAAAAACAAGATCAAAATTGGCATTTAAGCACACTAATAACTGATGTTAATCAAATTATTCTGGTAAGAAATGTACAAAAGATGTTAGGAATCATTAGGACTTGAAATCTATTGATTTTATGGTGTTTTAGTTGAATTCAAAATCCAAGCCCCCGACTATGTAAGCGTATGTATGTGCGACCAATATGAATAGTGTGTGTTCTTGTGTATGTGCGACTTAGTGAATAGCGTGCGACTTGTGAATGTGCAACCCGGTGAATCTTGTGATGCTTATATGTGCGACTTAGTAAATGGTGTATAATTTTTGTATGTGCGACTTAGTGAATGGTGTGCGACTTTTGTATTTGCGACCCACCGAACATTATGCGACTTGTATGTGCGACTTAGTGAATAGTATGCGACTTGTGTATGTTCGACCCAGTGAACATTGTGTGACTTGCGTATGTGCCCCCTAGTGACACGTACGACCTAGGTGTATGGTGTGTCATGGTGTTGTGTCTAACATTGCGTGCATGAGTGTGTCGCACGACTTAGGGACTCGTACTTGGTATTGATTCGGTAAGATGGGTTGTAGGTTCTTGTGGTCAGATTTGTTAATCGTGCAACTTTGTGAATTGTTACTCTTGTTATGCTAGTAACCAACCGAGTCTGTGTGGCTCATCGGGGCCGATGACTTCATGTGAAGGTGGGACATGTGATGAATCATAGCGAGCAGGGCCCGGATTAGGCATCAAACGGGTGGGACCCAATTTTGTATATGTGATGACAGTATACGATTCTTATGATGGGTAAGGGTAGTGGTAATTCACTAAGCTTTGTGCTTATCCGTTATTATTTATATCTTAGGTTCCTCGGGGATTGACAAAGGTAAATTTCCAGCATTATTGCAGCAACATTAGCGTTCAAGGATTTTAACTAAATTACCTAATACAGACAGTGAAATGTTAACCGCTTCTCTTGATTTATGAGATCTATTATTTCACTACAATGTCTGTAATTAAAGATTTTGTGCTGATGGATGATGCCTATATATATATATATATATATATATATATATGTATGTATGAATATATATATATATATATATATATATATATATATATATATATATATATATATATATATATATATATGTATATTAAGGTTATAGTTTTTTTTGGTCGTTAAGATTTAACCACCAAAGCCCAATTTGTTGATTAAGATCAATTCAATAGACATGCAATACTTCTCTATATCAAGGACCAAGAATTACATTGAGGCTAGAACTTACAACTCACAAAAAGCCTGTTTAAGATATCTATGTACAAATGAGTATTTATAATACATCCAGTTATAGAAACATAATCATCTAATTATGGATAGATAAGCACACATCTCATCCATAATAATCATCCCTAAAATCAAAGAATTTATCCTTATCTCGAACAGCATCAGTAATTCTATTTTCTTCATGAGCAACATTAATTTGTTGAAGTAGTATTAACTTTGTTGTAGTAGCATTAACTTCATAGTCACTTTACTACTACCGGTATTAACTTCGATCAATAGTATTAACTATCAAATCTACCGGCATTGACATTGTTCACCAGTAGTAACTCTAACTCTTTCGGTATTAACTTCAAGCAAACAGTATTAACATTCATTCTCTTCAAGTAACAACATCTTAAATCCAACAATCTCCCCTAAACTTATGCTACAAAGCAATAAGTTTCATTTCACTCAAAATTGTTGTTGGAGATGCTCCCAAAACCTCTTTTACTTCTTCCTCTCTTTCCACAGATTTGGAACCTTATCTTTTGAACGAAACTCTTAGACAAAGGAGTATTTTGAAAGCACTCAACTTTGCTTCAATCATTGACTTCATTTTGGTCAAACAGTGATTATACTCCTTTTTGACCAAGTAGAATGCATACCTTCCATTTGTCTTTAACACATAATACATTCCAAAGTGTTCATATAGCGTCCATCTCAACACTGGGTTAGAGCTCTCATTAATCAAGTTTTGGACCATTTTACTCACACAGTACGAACATTCAGATCTCGATACTTTTTCAAACCAATTCTTTGCATTTGTTCCGGATCATCTTTGTCAATCTCCCTCAAAATCTTCACATAATTGTAATATATTACTGATAGATTGTGTGCAGGAAAAGTGTACCCGTGTTATCATATCCGGGCACTATAAGTCACTAAAGGGTCACACAACTGTACACCAAATAATACCCTATGTGTAATGTGATAATTAATAGCGAAATAATTATCCACTAGAGAAATAATAAATGAATATTTATTATTTGAGGGATTAAATATCAGTTAGATATTTAATTAAAGCGTTAGTTTAAAGAAATAATAATTAATAGTTAATTAATTAAGATTAATCAATCTAGAGGGTGGTTTTTGTCAAAGAATCAAAGTTTAGATTCGGAACGGGCTCAAAAGCCCTAATCTACCTATTAAGTATAAATAGGGATTAAAGCTAGGGTAATTAATCATAAGACATATGATTAATTAAAAAGCCACACAAAAACACTCCCTCCCTCGCTCTCATTTGTCGGCGGCCGAAGACACCAAACTGCGACCACCTCTCAGTAGTAGCGGCGCGACGCACGTGGCGCAACAACAGGCCGGCGGCGGCAATCGACGACGACAGCCACTTGGCGGCGGCTGTGTTTTCCGGCGGACATCAACCCGAGGCCGAAACCCCTTCCGGCCGTTTCGGATCGGCGGCATCCCCCTTTGAGGTGTTTGCGGCGGCGATAATCCGAGGCACACACGGGTCAGAACCTGTTTTTGTTGCGCGCATTATTCAGGAGGTCTAGCAGACTGGTTTCGGGTGTAGTGGCTGTGTATCCCCCTATAGCAGTCCAAGGGTATATTTCTTATACTTTATATGCTATTATATATATATATATATATATATATATCTCTGATTAATAATATGATTGTTATTATTTGCCCTGTTCCCTAGTTGATCCAGATATGATCCTTGGGCTTGGGATTTTGTTTATTTCCGCTGTGCATGATGTACCATGTAAATCCCGACAATGGTATGAAACACTCTTCTAGGCTCGGTAGGGGACAATTTATATTCATGTATATATATATATATATATATATGTGTGTGTGTGTGTGTGTGTGTTTGTGTGTGTGTGTGAGAGGCAGAGAATTTTTTTTTTGGTTTAGATCAAGTTTTGATCTTTTTACCGAATAAAGTTTCCAGTTTATTTGTATTATGTATATATATTGTGTGAAACTTTGATTTGGCCAAAAATCAAAGTTCTTGGTTTTTCTGCTCAGCTTTATCTGTTATATATATATATATATATATATATATATATATATATATATATATATATATATATATATATATATATATATAGGAAGAAGTTCATTTGAGAACCATTCTTAGTGCGAGAACCGGAAGAACCAATTTGAGACGTCCAATTTTCCCTTCTTCAATGTCATTGCCCACCCATGAATTCCTTACATGCACCCTGCCACACTCTATCCCTCCACGCTCTCCATCCACGAACTTCTCATATCTAATGAATGTCTGAGATTGGTTCTCGCACTAACAACGGTTCTCGAATGAACCCTCCCCTATATATATATATATATATATATATATATATATATATATATATATATATATATTGTGTGAAACTTGGATTGACGAAAGTTCAAAGTTTTGAATTTTTGGTCATGTAAAGTTTCCAGCTTTATTATTGTTAATGATCATACGAACATTAACCCAAGCGGTGTTGTTGCTAAATTCTCCAGTTTGTGATAAATAGCAAAAAAGCCCAGTTTAGGCCCAGGTTTGATGCCCATGTTATGTTTTGGGATTAACACAGAACCAATTAGGTTTTGATGTATGGTTTTATCCGATTCAAGTTTTGAATCATCCCGGATATATGTATATATGGTGCATGATCAAGTTGCGTGCTTTATTTAATTAATATCATATTGTATCGTGATTGGATAATTATTATTTATATTAAGCCAACGCCATAGACCCAGTGGATCACTTTGTGTTGTTTTAATTTTCTTGTTGTGGTTGATTACATTTATTATTTAACCGGTGTGGGGAGGCATGCGTGCCACTTACAACCCCTATTCAATTTTGTAAAAGTACTAGTTTTAGTGGGTCTGCGTGCCTTTGAATTATTTTGTAACAAGGCACTAGATATTATCAAAATTGTATAGGTTAGTTTGATTTTTGTAAATGTAATTATTCTTGAGACGATCAAGCAAGACAAGGAGCAGACAAAGGAGAGGAGAATGCTATGGATGCTAAAGCCAATGGGAGCATCAGGATTCCAAGCCTTATGTGTTGTGTGATCCACTTAGGCTTTTTACTATAGGGGTGCTTGATTAATTAATCAAGTACCAGTGATGTCAAAGGCGTAGTGTTTTGGCTTATAATTGTTATTACTATTAATTGTGTGGTTGTGATATTATTTAGACTGTGCACGCTCGTCATTAAAAACTGTGTATATATTTTTAAGTTGAATTAGTTTTTTTCACTTAAAAAGATAAAAGTTTTACAAGTTTTGTAACAGAAAACTAGCAAAGTTTTTTGAAACACATAAACCTTTTTAAAATCTTAGACCAGTAGTGCTACCCATCTAATGGTACACCTTTCTACTACCCTTAACTATGGTGTGTTGTCGTGCCTAAACCGTCACACCTGGGTTCAAACCGATGTGGGGGAGGGGGTGAAAGAATTTGCGATTCCCTAATGTGATGGGCCAGAGTTCACCCTGTCTTAGGTGGGGAGGTCTATTTTGGTGATTCCCTGATGTGATGGGCCCAAAGTGCACTTAGGGGGACTAGATATGTACGAATTGTATTTCATTCGATGTCCCAACGATATAGGAGTTGTGTTTTGAATTAAATACGATCGGTGTTGTCGTGCCCACACTGTGCACCGACAAGTGTGAAATATGGATCCTATTCTAAAATAAATTTATCTAAAGTGATATAATTTATTTTAGATGAATTGAATTACTGAATTGGTTTTTCTTGCTTTTTCTATAGATGTTGTATTTATCTGTTATTCTATTTTATTCACCTGAAGAGTCTCATCATGGGAAAGTGGAAGCTTTCACGACCAAACTTTTCAGTTTGGAGGTTGCACTTCAGGAATATCCTAAAGGCACACGGAAAGTTGTACACAGTTGATAAGCCACCTCTAGCAGGACCCGATTATTATGCTCAGGATGGAGAGTATGATACATATTATAAGAATCTATCTGATGAATTTGATGTCGTGTCAATTCTGATACTCTCCATGGAATCCGAGTTTTCGGAGGAACTCAGAAGTCAACTTTTGACGTCGTGCAGGACTTAGAGGAGCAATTCAAAAGCAGTGAACGCTATGGACATTTTCTGCTGATGAAAGATAATCTTTCACGGAAGATGAAAGAAGAACGGTCACTGAGCGATGATCTCATTAATATGAGAAGATTATTTAATTGCTTGATGCTTATGGGGTCACAAGTCAGTGAACAAGAACTTGTGATGCTTTTGGTCGGGACTCTGACAGATTACTATCAGGCAAAGGTAGTAGATAAGATCAGAGGACAGGAATAGACTATTGTCAGTATACACAAGTTTCTAATGTGTATGGATGACCAAATGCACCCTGACATCTTTGATACAACAGTAGTTGAATCAATGGAGGATGATGACTGGATTGATGAGCTATTAGACATTTGTTGCCCAGTTTGCGGTAGCAATGATATTTGTGAGCACTAACTCGACATTGATTTGCTGGAAAATGGTTCAAGCAACGATTCAGGTATCTTTATGATAGATGGCTTAGTTACTACATGGGTACTCATACCGGATGTGGTCATCACATATGCATGTTGGAACATGGTATGGAGCACAAGCACAGTAGAAGCTATCGAAAACAAGATTTTAAAACCGAACCAAATCGGGTCCATAGCATGTTCCAAAGTGATGATCTTTCTACAAAACCAAATTGCAACTAAAAGGAACAAGAAAGGGCAGAAAATACCTCACTACCTCTTCTAGATGTGGCTGTAACAAACTTAAACGGGATGTAATCCGAGAACCCAAGTGTGTCCTCCTCTATTGTTGATCCACACCAAGTTGGTTCAACCCCCGTATGCTAGTACACCTTCACGTGAACGTCCATAATAACTTCACGTTTCTGGAACAGCCCTTGATGATCTCCTCTTGCACCAACAAATCACTCACAACACTCAAGTATCAAGAACTTAGTGTGTATTTTGTAAGTCTGTATGCAACAAGATGCCAAGAGAGATGTTAGAGAGAGTGAGAGATATGTCTAATGCATGTTCCCACATGTTCCAGACCTCAAAAGCACCCTTTTGGCCGGATTCAAGAGTTAATCCCCATTGGACCAAAGAATGGCCCAATCAAATACAAGGAATTCATGCAGATAGGTCTTCACGGCCCTCACGGCCCGTGAAGCGGTCGTGAAGGCAAAATGCCATAGTACTTGACGGCCAGTGCCGCGTCGAGTGACTCGTGAGGGCGTCATCCTCTACGACCCCTTCAACACCTCATACGAGCCGTGAATACCAAAGGTATCATGACCCATATGAGTCGTTGAGCCAAACGTGAGGGCAGTGGACTTCACGACCCGTGGATCACCCCTCACGGCCGTGAAGCCCCAAAATCAAAAAATTTGATTTTTGGACCTTCTCTCTTTATGAGTAAGGTGTCGGGATCAATCCTTGGCGTGTAACCCAATAGGCTAGCACTTCATCAGCAGTAACACCATTGTACTTGTGTCAATGGGCATACTCCAACAATGCAATCACTTGCAAGGATTCAAGAGGAGTACGAAACTAAGGAATGAGGACATGGATCTATTGGTAGGCGAAGGTTCCATTGTTGGTGCTGAAGCTATAGGGACATATAGTCTCAGGCTACCTTCAGGATTAATCATAGAACTAGAAATATGTTTTTATGTTCCTATATTAATCAAAAAAGTAATCTCGTGTGATATATTAATAGACAGTGGTTTTACCTATCTGTCGGTAGGAAAAAAAATTATGCTTTTAGAATGATTTGTTTTATTTTAAAGCAAGTTCACAAAATGTTCTACATACAATAAATTTACAAGATGACAAGGAAATCTATCATATAAGTAAAAGGTCAAAGGATACTTTGAACCAGACTTACCTATGGCATTGTCAGCTCGGACATATTAACAAGAAACGCATAGAGAAACTTCTTCATGATGGAGTTCTAGGGTCATTTGATCTTGATTGAATTGACAATTGTGAATATTGTTTGTCCGGAAAGATGACAAAGAAACATTTTGACATTTTGAATAAAAGGTCCAAAGAACTGCTAGGGATAATACACACAAATGTGTATGGTCCTTTCGGTCAGGAAGCCAGAGGTGGATACCGGTACTTCATTACCCTTACTGATGACTTTAGTAGGTATGGTTATGTGTATCTTATGAGACACAAGTCTAAAAGCTTTGATTTCTTCAAACAATTTCAGAATGAAGTACATAATAAGCTTGACAATAAGATAAAGCTACTTCGATCTGACCGAGGTGGTGAATATATGAGTCAGGAGTATGATGATCATCTAAAGGAGTGTAGAATTCTTTCACAACTCACACCTCCGTATACGCCATAGTGGAATGGTGTGTCAGAAAGAAGGAATAGAAACTTGCTTGACATGATTCGGTCTATGATGAATCAAACCAGTCTACCAATGTCGTTATGGGGAAACGCACTCGAGACGGCTGCTTTTATTCTGAATCTAGTTCCAACAAAATCTGTGGAGGACGGAAAGACACCGTTCGAGTTATGGATTGGGAAAAAGCCCAAATTGTCTTTCATGAAGATATGGGGTTGTGAGGCATTCGTTAAAAGACCGTTCTTGGATAAACTCAAACCGTTCGGAAACGACCAGAAAAGAAATAGATCTTCAAGAAATTAAAGAAGAAGAAGATATACCTCCGCC
Source organism: Pulicaria dysenterica (assembly GCA_947179395.2). Taxonomy (NCBI): domain Eukaryota; kingdom Viridiplantae; phylum Streptophyta; class Magnoliopsida; order Asterales; family Asteraceae; genus Pulicaria; species Pulicaria dysenterica. The sequence goes on from OX359290.1 coordinate 36,195,502, forward strand.
CTTTCAAAAAAGAGTTGTTGAATCCCAACTCGAGTCCGTGGTTGAGGAGGAAGTGCAAACACAAGACCTTAGCAGGTCCAGTAGGATTCAGATTGAGCCAAATAGATATCTTGGATTTCTATTTGGTCAGGAAGAAGGGGATCTTCATGAACCCACATCCTACAGGGACGCTGTGTCAGGCAATGAGTCTGAAAAATGGCTTGATGCCATGAAGACAGAGATGTAATCCATGTATGACAACCAAGTTTGGGAGTTAGTAGACTTGCCACAACACAGTAAAGCTGTTGATTGCAAGTGGGTCTTCAAAAAGAAGACATACATGGAAGGAAACGTGCATAATTTTAAAGCAAGGCTTGTTGCGAAGGGTTTCACTCAAACGTGCATAATTCTTATGGCAATATCTGCATACTTCAATTATGAGATATAGCAAATGGATGTCAAAACCATTTTCCTTAACGGGAAAATAACAGAGGATTTGTATATGGCACAACCGAACGGTTTTGAGGACTCCAAGAATCCGAACAAAGTATGCAAGTTGCTAAGATCCATTTAGGATTGAAGCAGGCATCTAGAAGCTGGAACTTGCACTTTGATGAGCGTACCAAAGATTTTGGTTTTACCAAAAGCGAGTTCAAATCCTGTATTTACACAAAGTTCAGTGGGAGCATAGCAATCTTCCTGGTTCTGTATGTGGATGACATATGGATCATAGAAAACAATGTACCAGCATTACAAGGAGTAAAATCCTGGTAAGTAAGTGTTTCTAGATGAAGGACCTGGGAGAAGCCACATATATACTTGGTATAAAGATCTATAGAGATAGATCTGGGCGGCTGATCGGACTTAGTCAAAGTACATACATCGATAAAGTGTTAAATAACTTTAATATGGATGAATCCAAGAAATGATTCATTTCGATGAGATCTGGTATACCCTTGAGCAAGGCTCAGTGTCCTACTTCTCCTGTAGAGCAGAAGAGGATGAAATCGGTTTCTTATGTTTCAGCAGTAGGATCGGTCATGTATGTCATGTTATGTACTAGGCCCGACGTTTCTTACTCCATAAGCCTTACGAGTAGATATTAGCAAAATTCAGGTGAAACCATTGGGCGGTTGTCAAGAATATTCTTAACTATTTGAGAAGGACAAAGGAAATGTTCTTGGTCTTTGGAGGAAGCACGGATGAAATCAGTGTGACAGGTTACACAGACGCGAGTTTCCAGACGGACAAAGATGACTTTATGTCACAGTCAGGGTTTGTTTTTACCCTAAACGGAGGAGCTATATCTTGGAAAGCCAGAAGCAAGATACGATAGCAGATTCGACTACAGAGCCTGCTGAAAATGATGCAGCAAAGGAAGCGGTTTGGCTGAGGAATTTTATCTCGGATCTTAGAGTTGTTGCCAGTATCTCTAGACCGATTGATATATTATGTGATAATATGGGAGCTTTAGCGCAAGCAAAAGAACCAAGAGATCACCAGAAAACCAGACACGTACTTAGAATGTATCACATCATCCGAGAGATTATCGGAAGGGGAGATGCGAGGATATGCAAGATACCGACAGATGACAACGTAGCTGATCCGTTGACTAAAGCGCTTGCTAGAGATAAGCATGAGAGACATACTAGTTCTATTGGAATGCAGTACATCGGACCTAGCAGCGAGTTTCAGTAATTGATTAAAATGTATGGATTGAATTTAAAACATATGATTATATATTAAACATTTCTGCGTGCTAGAAATAGGAGTTTTTAATATAATCGATTTAATATTCTTCATTTTTAGCATATTTATTTATCCTTGATATCCAAGTCTTGTTATATCAAAATTACTCCGTAGCTACTTGATATGGTGAGAGCCACATCAGGGAGATACTAACACTATTATAAATACTTAACGCTTTATTCGTATAGAGAATAACAACACAAGTTTGTGGCCAAGTATTTATAGATATTTGTCGGAGGTACAAATATTGGAGGTGATCCGCATCAGAATAAAGAGCCTCTGACATGAGTTAGTTGATTGGTTGTCCTTAGACCTGAGATGTTTGGTTTGGAGCACGAGGAATTCTGTGCTTTGGAACGTTCGAACGTTACAGCGTAACAGTATAACTATAACGGGCGTATCTGGGTGCATCGGAAGACGTGTGCTCAAATGCAAGCAGTTAAGATGGGATTTGCACCTTCTCTTAAGTGAGAGAAGATTTTCCAGGGCCCCTTGATGGTTGAGACTAAATGAAATGTGTGGCCGTGCTCGGGTAGAATGATGGACAGCGTTCGGAAAATCCATAACTGTAGTTAGTCGGATCAGAAGTCAAGAAGTTGTAACACCACTTTTCTAAAATAGATTTTAAAACTCTATTACTACAAATTAGCCCTTTTAAAATAACAGGGTTTGCGGAAAACAAGCTTTCAACACTTTAGTGCTAACAGTTTCACAAAATTAGTGTTAAAAGTACTCTTTTCGAAGCTTGGAGCTATCCAAATAAGCAGAGCACTAGGGCCTTACCCTTGCTAGGAACTGGTTTACCTGCATACACACAACACTGAGACATAAGCTTTCGCTTAGTGAGCATACTAACTGAGTAAATAAACACATAAAGCATGAGTGACTCTTCTCGGGATGTCTCACATCCCAGCTATAATCTACAAAACGATCAAACTGTTAAACTGTCCCGGGTATGATCACACCTCACGCGTAATCAAATCCCTGACACTCTGCTTGGGTATAATAATCTAAATATACCCCTATCTCTATACTGAATACTATATTTGGATGTTATTGTACCTTTCAACAATAGTCTTAACTCGTTACATAAACATATCACAACACGGATATCATATTGTTCACCTTGTGCATATATGTATGTTGATCATACTAAATACTACAACATAATGCTACTGAATCTCACATAATCAAATCACATATCAAACACACAATTGATATACTGTTCACTTAATGCACATACATATGCTAATCTGGTTAAAGGTAAGTACACTCACATTAGCAGCAATTAAACAACTATTCTCTATCACTGAAACGTCAACTCTTATTGCCTACAAGAAATAAACAATACTACATAAGCTTCTATACTTATCTAGAAGATACACTTATCAAACATCAACTCGATCAACTGAACTGAAATATGGAAGACTGCTTGCTACCGCAAGCAAAAACCCTTACGACCACAAGGGCCTTAACCAGCATCCTTACGGTCGCAAGTAAAGTCCATTGCGACCGCAAGGGACTCCAACAATCAAAACTCTAAAACACTGCCTTACGGCCGCAGGGGATAACCCTTACAGTCGCAAGGACAGTCGGCACAACAGACTCATCTGCTCTGTTCGAACAGCAACTGAAAACTTGAGTTTTTCACATGGAAAATGACTAAAACTTAGATTCGATCATTACTACTACTTATCTATTATATATTACTGATTTAACACAATCTAACAACATCAAAACACACAAAAACAAGCTACGACCGTGGATTCAACCCTGATCCCCTTCTTGACTCACAACCCAAATAAATCATGATAAATTCATACTTCTTGCTTCTGAATCACTATGAAATCAACTTCAGATGTTGGAGCTTTACTATGGCAATCAAAAACAGCCAAGAACAGTTGGTCTAGGTGTGTGTACGTATGGTGTATTGTGGTTCCCGATGGTTTGACTACAAAAACTCAAATGAGGGCTCATTTATACCTTCACTTACAAAAATGACACAATTGGTCCCTCGACTACTATGTTTCTGAATTTTTACAAATCAACCCCTCAACTTAAAACCACAAAATAGCAACCTACTAAACATACATAACACTTAACATATCACTTGATATAAACTCATATCTAGGAACTTACGAACTTTAGGGCGTTACAACTCTTCCCCACTTGGGACGATTTTTTCCCCGAAATCTACTGAACAACTAACTGTGCTTCAAATCATACTGAATGCTACGGTAGCATACTAGCGGTAGTCTTACATCTTCTCGTATAGTCTTTCATCACGCATCTACCCGCTACTAACGTAGAAGGTTTACTATATACTGAATATAAATCAAGTATCACTCATACAACATAGCATATTTACACCTAAGTGTAATCTAAACTCTTCATGTGCTTCTACTGTATCTTTTCCAATCTATCATGTTTGTCACACAAACTCGCAACTTTTCTCTTCAATAAAGCTATTGACTGTGCTCTATAACTAAACTCCTCATTTCTTGTCCCATCTACAGAGGGACAACTACTAATACATCATGTGAATGCTTACAAGGGTAAAACACATGTTAGATATCTTGAATATGAATCATCTCATCTGAAAGTTCCAACATGTACTCTACTTTCCTACTCTCGCAATAATCTTAAAACTTATCTCTGTTTCTGAATTTGATCTTCCCCATCAATGTTGACGCTTTCAACCACATATAGCCTTCCATCCGAAGCTTTAATAACAATCTCTTCTTACTCACATAACTAGTCCGTTTATCTTGTGCAACCTTAAGCCGCTCATACATCTGTTGTACTATCTTTACATTCGATCATCTGCTCAATTCTCTCTTTCTGACCAACAGCACCTCAACAAATAGGAGTTCTATACTTTCCATCATACATCATCTGGTACTCTGACATGCTAATACTCAAACGTAACTGTGATCATACTGGAACTCCATTAACGCATATACGTATCCCAATTGCCACTAAAGTCAATTATACATGCTTTGACCATATCTCTCTGTGCTTGTATATTTCCCTCACTTTGTCCATCCCTACAAGGGTGGAATACTGTACTAAGATATATCTTAGTTCCCATATCTTTCTGAAATTACTCCGGAACCTAGAGATAACCGAGTATCTCTATCTAAAATCATTATACTGTCATTCTATATCTGACTGCTACTTCTTTTATACAAACCTATGGTATTGTTTCTAAATAATCATTCACTCTATTAAAATAAACTGTACCCACATATGAGTCTATGAATCACTACTCCAACATTATCAACTTCTATCATGTTCTCATTTCTAAATTGAAACATCAATAAATGTACTTTTCTTAAAGTTTCTAGTGTTCTGCCCTAACCTGTGGATAAGTCGAACATTCCTCAACCTCCTTTGCCATATCGCATTTCATTCCCGGCTTCTAGCAATTCCTGCTCATATCTCTGTACAAACTTGGACACCTAATGTTTAATACGCTCTTTCTTCTGGTCTCACTCTTTATCTGCTTCATTCTATACCACTTTAACCTGATCAAGTATCGGAGGGATACCTAACATTCTTACTTGACGTATTTGTATCTGAATTTCTGCTAAAAGCATTCTTGACCACATTAATTTTACAACTGCTACTCGTTTCAATCCACGAGTCGGGCAATTGCCTTCGTGTATTTATAGCTTTCATCTTGTTTGGAAACCCGAGTATTATACCATCACACAACTTGTGGGAAGTCGTATTCTGAGAACTTTCTTAACTCTATTCTCTCCTCTAACCTTCAGCTAATAATGCTCTCACAACAACTCTATCCTTGAAAACAATTCCATACCCTGGAACTGATCCAACAGAGCATCCACTTCTTGAAACAGGGTACTGAATCTTGACTGTAACCTTATTGTGACCTCTGTAATCTATACACATTCTGACTAGCCCTTTTTATTTACGACCACTTGTACTAATGAGTCCCACGGCGAACTAATGAATCAGACGAAACCTTTATCTGTTAACTTTTACAGTTGAATCATCAACTCTCTACTTTTCTAGTGAAGTCAATCTGTACAGTGCCTTAACTCTTTAGTTCTATTCCTAGCATTACACTAATACTGAATTCTACTTATCGGAACCCTAGAATTACTGGTAATTCTTCTCGAAATACATCTGGGTAGTCACCTCTGCTGGTATCTCTTGAATCTATTATGACGGTCTTTCCATATTAAACTCTTCCACATAAACTAGACAGGCTATACAATTATACACTATATACTTTCTCATTTTTGCTGACTAGCAACTGGAACACTCAGTCTCTTACTATCACCTCTGACCCACAGTTCTTTCCTACTTGGAGTCCGAGTCCACACTGCCCTCTGGTCTCTGAGTACTTAAACTTGCTATTAACTCAATTAATCAACAATAATAACTGCTCGAACTCTTTTATCACGAACATAAGCTCAATGAAAATTAGTGATTTCTATCTCTATCACTTTTTACTTACACTTAGTATTCAGAGTAGTAGTTTCATCTACTATGTCTACCTCCTATCACAAGAGGTCTAGTATTTTATTCTTTAGCTATAAACTAGAACATTCTGCCCTTTGACCAGGTCACCTCTGGTTTTCTAGTATTGACCCTTGTTATAACAAAACTAGGCTAAATAATTTACTGACTTACTCTTTGTCACTAATAACTTAGGACAATAATGTCCAAACTAGTAATCCGATAGCACACTTAGGGCAAACGATTTCAATCTTTGGTCACATGCCTCTACTTTTCACACTTCGTATATCTGAGTGAGGGGAAAACTAACCCTCCATGTTGAAGTACAAACGTCGGCCTCTTACTTGGCACCCTTGCCGGCTCAATATTTCTCTTTGCGTTCACTACTCTTTAGTCACTCAACTACTGTTCTTTCTTCCATGTAAGACTTATCATCTCGCCCACTTCATTATAAGTAACTGCTGTTAAGCTTCACCCGTATCATTTCTAACATCAGACTATAGCAATATATTTACAAAACTTCTATACCAACTTACTCTGAACAAAACTACACATTCTTAAAAATGTCTAGGTGATATATTCACCAACTCTATCGTCTGTCATCAAACTCGAAATTCCTTTGTCATCTGATCTACACAAGTGTTTAGTACAACTATACTTTAAACTAATGCCACATCATAGCCTCAATCTGTTCTTCTACCTTTCTCTGCAATAACATGGTCTACCAGTCTTTCACTATCTCAAATAATAAGTTCGATGCTTACATAACATTTCTCCCTGGCAGACACCCACTGATACGAAGAATCCAATTTAGTCTCTACTAATCATCACTATTCACAATCCATTCTATAATATTCCCTCCAACGAGGTAGTTCGCATGCTGAACAATCTTTACACATCTACCCCTACAATGGGTTCTTTCTTAGCTTTAACTCTTACTAATGCATTAACCGTAACCTATATTGCTGCATCCACATACTGCGATAACATAACTTTCTTTCCTTATAAAACATACTCAACCACTTGGTTGATAATATCTGTAACGTTGCATATAGGACTTTACCCTACTTTATCACTGCTATCCTCTTTACTAAGTTGATCTCAAGATCTTACAATCCCTCTGTAACAACTCCCTCTAAAGGGTTACTCGAGGTCTACTAGTTTAAATAAGAATTGCCTCTAAAACATAGGTATTTCTGGTCTCCTAAAGTATACTAGCCTCAGACTGCTATATCTAACTTGTATCAACTTATCACATACTATATACTCATGATCATATATGTTTAACATATACTACCATAACAACTTTCTCTGTTTCTCATAATAAGGTATGTAATATTATTAATACTACATCTGTCTGATATTCTGTTTTTGTCTTATTCACACATACGGTACTGTCACGTATCACCCCTCACTTAATTCACAAGGTACTGACATAGCAATCTCAAGCTCAACTGCGTATTATATGTTATTTACATACACTGGCCAGGTGTTGTGAGGAACATATTATACACAATTGTTCTTAATACCGTGATGGAATACCCCCGATTCACAAGCTAAGGTCACGTATACGGCATAACCAATTACATCTGTTAAACATTCTCTTTTTCTATTGTATCACATACACATATTGTCATTTAGCACTTAGCCACATAACTATTACACATGCATAAACATTGCTACTCATGCTCAATCTGTAAAACAGATAACAAATCTTAAACTTCTACTAACCGTATGCTCACCAAGGTTACTGCCCCAGGGTAGCTCCTCTTGACCTCAAAACCACGGTTTAAGTTCAGACATCACACTCGTATGTGCCCAAATCCTTTAAACCTTGGCTCTGATACCTAGTTGTAACACCTCTTTTCTAAAATAGCTTTTAAAACTCTATTACTACAAATTAGCACTTTCAAAATAACAGGGTTTGTGGAAAACAAGCTTTCAACACTTTAGTGCTAACAGTTTCACAAAAGAAGTGTTAAAAGTAATCTTTTCGAAGCTTGGAGCTATCCAACTAAGCAGAGCACTATGGCCTTACCCTCGCTAGGAAATGGTTCACCTACATGCACAAAACACTGAGACATAAGCTTTAGCTTAGTAAGCATACTAACTGAACAAATAAACACATAAAGCATGAGTGACTCTTCTCGGGATGTCTCACATCCCAGCTATAATCTGCAAAACAATCAAACTGTTAAACTTTCCCGGGTATGATCACACCTCGCGCGTAATCAAATCCCTAACACTCTGCTTGGGTATAAGGATCTCAATATACCCCTATCTCTGTACTGAATACTATGTCTCGATGCTATTGTACCTTTAAACAATATTCTTAACTCGTTACATAAACATATCACAACACGGATATCATACTGTTCACCTTGTGCATATATGTATGCTGATCATACTAAATACTACAACATAATGCTACTGAATCTCACATAATCAAATCACAAATCAAACATACAATTGATATACTGTTCACTTAATGCACATACATATGATAATCTGATTGAAGGTAAGTACACTCACCTTAGCAGCAATTAAACAACTATTCTCTAACACCGAAACGTCAACTCTTATTGCCTACAAGCAATAAACAATACTACATAAGCTTCTATACTTATCTGGAAGAGACACTGATCAAACATCAACTCGAACAACTGAACTGAATTCTGGAAGACAGCCTGTGACTGCAAGCAAAAACCCTTACGACCGCAAAGGCCTTAACCAGCATCCTTACGGTCGCAAGTAAAGTCCATTGCGACCGCAAGGGACTCCAACAATCAAAACTCTAAAACACTGCCTTACGGCCGTAGGGGATAACTGTTGGGGTTGTCAGGGCACGCAGCGGAAGCAAAGGTACAACATAAAATGCCCAAAGTACAAGCACATAAAGTATAAAAAGCGAAAACCCCAATAATGGACCAATCTCTATGGAATGAAATGCAACAAAACAGAGGGTAAAGGAGATTATACCAGCTCCTTAGCTCCAGCAAAAGGTGATGAAGTGGTTGATTTTGCTCCTTGTGACTTGAACAATCGACTATCGAGTGGATACCCCGGCAACACGCCAAATCTCTTTAGCTAGCAAGCTCCCTTCGATTCTTCACAGTAGAAAATCGGTAGGAGAACAACAACCCACGAGCAAGGATCAATCTCTGGAACCAAAACCCTCTCTTGAACTCACAAAGTCTATATAAGCACTAAAGAGTTCTCTCAAATGTGTGTATTGCCAAGAGACCCAAAGGAGAGAGTTTATGTCCTCTTTTATAAGCCTTTAGTCGACTCATAGTCTCCCACAGCCGGCCAAGTAAGTTCTAGACGCAACCCACATGCATTGGCCAACTTGTGAGGTGATTTGACAAAAAGGTGCCGTTTGGACTTAGCGGCGCTAACCCAAACGTAGCGGCGCTAACTTATGAAAGTTAGCGGCGCTAACGCGGCTTGTCAGTTGACATGACATAAAGCCCATGCAGCCGTAGCGGCGCTAACCTCTAGGACTTAGCGGCGCTAACCCCTAATAGTTAGCGGCGCTAACGCGGCCTGCGAAGTCAACTTTTCTCTTTTGTCATCTTTGATCCCTTTACTTAAGTTGTTGTCAGATTTGACCCCGGTGTATGACCCAATAGGCCCATACATCATCGGTAGTGATTCCAAACGGTGTACGTGCATCGGTGGACATATTCTAACAATAACCCTTACAGTCGCAAGGACAGTCGGCACAGCAGACTCGTCTGCTCTGTTCGAACAGCAACTGAAAACTTGAGTTTTTCACATGGAAAACGACTAAAACATAGATTCGATCATTACTACTACTTCTCTATTATATATTACTGATTTAACACAATCTAACAACATCAAAACACACAAAAACAAGCTACAACCATGGCTTCAACCCTTGAATCCCCTTCTTGACTCACAACCCAAATAAATCATGATAAATTCATACATATTGCTTGTGAATCACTATGAAATCAACTTCAGATGTTGGAGCTTTACTTTGGCAATCAAAAACAGCCAAGAACAGTTGGTCTAGGTATGTGTACGTATGGTGTATTGTGGTCCTGATGGTTTGACTACAAAAAGTCAAATGAGGGCTCATATAAACGTTCACTTCCAGAAATGACACAATTGGTCCCTGGACTACTAAGTTTCTGATTTTTACAAATCAACCCCTCAACTTAAAACCACAAAATAGCAACCTACTAAACATACATAATATTTAACATATCACTTGATATAAACTCATATCTAGTAACTTACGAACTTTGTGGCATTACAGAAATATAATCTGGTTTTTCAAAATAGATTACGTGCTCCATGTCTGAAATCCACATTAAGGAATATCGCGATGCAAAAGGAAAAGCCGGGTAATCCAAGAGGGTGATTACGGAATCTTTGGACATAGGAGAACTTATAGTCGTGGTTAACCTAAGTCTTTTGCTAGGGACTTCCTTAGGCTCATGATGTACAAGGGAGTGTAACTATCGTGCACAAGTGGAAGTCTGATAGATTGTGTACAGGGATAGTGTACACGTGTCATCATATCGAGGCACTATAAGTACTAATGGGTCACACAGCTGCACTCCTAATCTTGAGCCAAGAAAATAATACCCTATGTGTAATGTGATAATTAATAGTGAATTAATTATCCAGTAGAGAAATAATAAATGGATATTTATTAATTGAGGGAATAAATATTAGTTAGATATTTAGTTAAAGTGTTTGGTTAAAGAAATATTAATTAATAGTTAATTAATTAATATTAATCAAACTAGAGGGTGATTTTTGTAACACCGGTTTTCACGCGCTTAAAATTAGGGAAAATTTAAGCTTTTCAACTTATAATATAAAAGCCAGCAGCGGATGTAACAAACGTTTTACAAAAGATAATATTGTTTATCTGACTTGGTAATGTAGAAAGTACAACACCATAAACCAAGTCCCAAAAATACTACCGCGTGTTACCCAACTAGACTGACAACTACCGACCATCAGATCACATATATACAACGAGCAGTGTTCCGCAAAAGATATTTACAACAAACTACCATCAAGTCCCGCCTTGTAAATTCATATATTGTATAGAAATAGGAGTTTCTATGTAATATACTCATGGAGTATATATAGGGATATGACATGTTGTAATGTGTAAGGTTTTGAGCACAATGAAATAATGAACTATGTGTTTTTCATGGTGTAAACCATATTCTCTCTAGTTCTACATATGCAATCCTTCAAATTATCCAACATTATACTTGAATCACTTGTTATATGGGACTAACATGCCTCACGCAGGCCAACTACTTCGCATCTGCAAAAAGGGAAAACCAGGCACCGTTAGCTACAACTAGCTAGTGAGTACAGATTAACACATAAGCATCAATAAGCAGGTTATCCCAACTACGGGACAGCATATAAGGCTATCCTAACACATAGCGTCGCGCCAACGAATCAGTAGGAATCATATCTCGCAGGGTGGGGAAACCCCGCTCAACGATTGAAACTGGGGACCATCAGCTACAACTATCCGCAATGGTGGGGGAGCGAAGAGCAGTCCACCAAACGTGTTACAAAGATCGAAGCTCAACATCTCGGATCTCAACGAAAGTTAAGATCCCAACTCACGTTAAGGAGCGGCGGTTTGCAAGACCACCCCGGCGTGCTGCACACCGAGTACCGTTGATCCCCGTTATTCCATCAAAGGGATCCAGCCTTCGGGAAGAAAGCTTACCTTAACCATGCCATCAACAGTCTGGACCAATACAACACACAACTACAACCCGTAGCGGGTTCAACTATACGCATGCGATTCATAACCAACGTGTAAAGGAATTTAGCATGGCAACAATATACAACAACATGTATAACATACCTCATATACGCACGTGTGCGACATCAATAACATATGTCAACAAGCAACAGAAAATGCTACTTACCGAGACTCATGGGAAAACCGGTACTCACATCGAGATTATAAGAGGCAGATATGAATTCGGGAATCCCAGGAGCACACGGAGTCGTCCGAATCACCTAACACATTAGGTTCAGCCTTAGACACCATACAACGAGAACCAACGAGGCTTAACCAACAATATAACAAAGCTGCCAACAAAACAACAACACTTGCGGTCGCAAGACATATCCATGCGGCCGCAAGGGTCCTCTTAAACACCCCACTTGCGACCGCAAGGGTTTACCTTGCGACCGCGAGGGTCCTACCCAAACCACACCAACTTGCGACCGCAAGGCTTAACCAAACGACCGCAAGGGTGGTATCTTGGGGGCTTACGATCACAAGTTACGTACTTACGACCGCAAGTATGTTTCCATCGTCCTTAGACGGTAAACCATGACAACGACCCCCTTACGATCGCAAGACTCTTGCTTGCGACCGCAATGACTACACAAACCACGCTTGCGACCGCAAGTAATACCACTTGCGACCGCAAGGACACCTGTTACAGTGTGTTCTTGCTCTGTTCGAACACAGCGACTGTTTTATCCGTTTTTGACACAAAATCCATCGTAAATCCACATTCAAGTGTTTATACTTCATTTCTAACATACATATGAACTTACTAACATGATTTGACACAAAACCAATACTAAAACCCACTTGAATCCATCAAATGGGTCATCTCCTTTATAAAACCAAAAGCTAGGTTTAACACAAGAATTCATACCAAGAAGACGGATTGATACTGCTTATGGTTCGGAATAAACAACTGGAATCACCTCAACTTGATTGCCTTAAACTTCTTACTCCAAATCTCCAAGTGTGTGTATAAATGTTTACGTACGTATGTATGTTGTTTGTGTGCTTTGAAAGCTAAAGCAGGGGATAAGGACCCCAATTTGACCGACCCAAGTAACACTAATACCCCACGAGGGTATTTTGTTCTCCTATTCAACTTACAACACGACTTAGGTTTATCCGTTTTAACTAACGGAGATATTTTCGGAATCATAAACTGAAACCGTTCAATTATTAACCAACTCTGTCTATTAACGACATATTTCCAACTTTAACCACATAACCACGTGTGCCAACAAATAACAACAATTTACCAACAAAACAACTTAAACAACTTGGTTAAACTCAACGTACAACTAGACCAACACAATGTACAACATATTACTACCAGGCCCTAAATTAGGGTGTTACAAATCTACCCCCCTTAAGAAGATTCCATCCTCGGAATCTGATCGTCCACAAACAAGTGAGGGTATCTAGCTCGCATATCGTCTTCGGTCTCCCAAGTCATATTCGAACCTAAGTTGTGCTTCCACTTGACCAAAACCAGCTTTATCATCTTTCTGCGCAACTTCTTGATCTTTGAACCAAGTATTTCAACAGGTTCTTCAACAAGACATTTTGAAGAGTCTACTTTCAACTCTTGTAGAGGCAGAATCTGGTTCTCCTTCACTTTGCACTTACGCAGATAACACACGTTGAACGTGTTATGAATTCCAGAAAGCTCTGGTGGCAACTCAAGCGACACCGTCCGGTCGTTAACCTTACGAAAAATTTTAAACGGACCAATATACCTCGGACTCAACTTACCCTTCCGACCAAATCGAATCACACCTTTCCAAGGAGAGACTTTTAAGAACACTCGATCGCCCTCCTTGAATTCAACAGGTCTACGTTTTGGACCTGCGTATACCTTTTGTCTATCCCGCGCGGCTTTCAACTTCTCACGAGCGATTTTCACTTTATCAGCTGTGATTTGAACAATCTCGGGTCCGGCAAATTGCTTCTCACCGGGTTCGAGCCAACATGTTGGTGTGCGAAAACGCCTCCTGTATAACATCTCATATGGAGGCATCCCAATACTGGAGTGATACGAGTTGTTGTAAGCAAACTCGATCAAAGGCAAGTGAGAATCCCACGCATAACCGAATTCGAGGACACATGCGCTAAGCATGTCCTCCAACGTCTGAATCGTTCTCTCTGACTGGCCATCTGTCTACGGATGATACACCGTGCTCAGGTGAACACGAGTACCATGTCACGATCAGATACAATCGAACATGACAACCCATGTCGTGACACCACTTCATTTATATACAACTTTGCTAGCTTTTCCAAAGGAGTAGACTCGCTGATAGCTAGAAAATGAGCGCTCTTGGTCAACCGATCGACAATGACCCAAATTGCATCATGATCTCTGAGGGTTTTCGGCAACTTTGTCACAAAATCCATCGTAATGTGATCCCACTTCAACTCAGGGATATCAAGTTGCTGCAGATTGCCATAAGGCTTCTGATGTTCTGTCTTAATTGCACGCAAATTTGACATTTCTCTACGAAAGAGGCAATGTCTCTTTTCAATGTAGGCCACCAATACAACGCTTTCAAGTCGTGATACATCTTTGTGCTACCCGGATGAACCAACAGCCTAGACTTATGAGTTTCCTGCAGTATCAGATTACGATTACCACCAAGAAGTGGCACCCATACACGGGACTGGAAAGTATTTAATCCACGGTCATCGTCTACGAGTTGATCTTTTTGCTTTCTCATTATTTTAGCTTTCAGATTTTCATCTTGTAACACCACTTGTTGCGCATCCTTCAATCGGGCAATGATATCAGGAACCACAGTGAGTTTCATGAAATTTACGTCTACAGAAGAACTTTTTCTACTCAAGGCATCCGCCACCACATTGGCCTTACCAGGATGGTAGCGAATTTCACAATCATAGTCTTTTATCAACTCGAGCCATCTACGTTGTCTCATATTGAGCTCTTTCTGCGTGAAGACATATTGTAGGCACTTGTGATCTGTGCAGACCACACATTTGGTGCCGTGAAGATAGTGCCTCCACAATTTCAACGCGAACACCACAGTTGCCAACTCAAGATCATGAGTCGGATAGTTTCGTTCATGAGGTTTCAATTGCCTTGAAGCGTAGGCAATCACTTTATCACGTTGCATCAACACACACCCTAATCTGGAGTACGAAGCATCACAATAAACAATGAAGTCTTCAGATCCTTCTGGCAATGAAAGAATTGGAGCTTCGCACAATAGCCGTTTCAGAGATTGAAACGCTTGTTCTTGAGCTTCCGCCCAAACAAATGCAACATCCTTGTGAGTTAGTTTGGTCAAAGGACCTGCAAGTTTAGAAAAGTCGCGGATAAACCGCCAATAATAACCAGCTAAGCCAAGAAAGCTTCTAACTTCAGAAGGAGTTCGGGGAACTCCCCAATTCATCACCGCCTCGACTTTCGCCGGATCAACTTTAACGCCATCGCTGCAAATCACATGACCAAGAAAATGGACTTCTCGCAACCAGAACTCGCACTTCGAGAATTTAGCATAATGCTTCTCTCTTTTAAGAGTTTCGAGAACCTCTCGTAAATGCGACTCGTGTTCAGCTTCAGTTTTAGAATAAACGAGAATATCGTCAATAAACACAATTACCAACTTATCAAGAAAAGAACGACAAACCCGATTCATCAGGTCCATAAAAACAGCAGGAGCATTGGTTAAGCCGAAAGGCATCACCAAAAACTCGTAATGACCATAACGAGTACGGAAAGCCGTCTTTGGAACATCTTCGTTAGCAACTAACACTTGATGATACCCCGACCGCAGATTGATCTTTGAGAAGCACGTTGCTCCCTGTAGTTGATCAAAAAATCATCTATCCGTGGTAGAGGATACTTGTTGTTTACCGTTCGCTTATTCAGTTCCCGGTAATCAATACACATCCTCATTGTCCCATCTTTCTTCTTTACGAACAAGACTGGAGCACCCCAGGGAGAAGAACTCGGGCGAATAAAGCCTTTGTCTAGCAACTCCTGAATTTGCGTCATCATCTCGCGAACCTCGGAAGGAGCAAGACGATACGGAGCTTTGGCCACAGGGGTAGCCCCCGGA
This sequence comes from Pulicaria dysenterica, assembly GCA_947179395.2. Taxonomy (NCBI): domain Eukaryota; kingdom Viridiplantae; phylum Streptophyta; class Magnoliopsida; order Asterales; family Asteraceae; genus Pulicaria; species Pulicaria dysenterica. The sequence continues at coordinate 36,211,612 of OX359290.1, forward strand.
ACAAGATCAATACGATATTCAACATCTCTAACTGGCGGCAACCTAGGCAACTCGTCAGGAAACACTTTTGGATAATCGGTCACCACCGGAATATCACAAACAACTCGTTTCTCCAATTTAGCGTCAATCACATTTGCTAGATAACACTCGCAACCTTTTGACACTGCCTTTCTCGCTTTTACCAGAGAAATGATAGGAATATCAGATTTGCGTCTTTCACCGCGAGCCACAGCATATGATCCGTCAGGTAGAGGAACTTTAATCAACTTTTTGGAACAGAAAATCTCAGCGTTTAGCTTGCTAAGCCAATCCATCCCAATTACAACATTGAATCCCGCGATAGGCATAAGAAGAAGAGAAACAGGAAAACTACTCCCATCGATATCAATAACCGCTTGAGGGACATTATCAACAACTGGAACTACTTTACCACTAGCAGTCTCTACTCTTAATGGCTCAGACAATACAGATACAGGCATTTGCAGTTTATCACAAAAAGATACAGATACAAAAGAATATGTAGCTCCAGAATCAAACAACACACATGCTGGGACAGAATTAATAAGAAATGTACCTGTTATCACGTCCCCAACACCTTTGGCCTCTTCGGCCATCATCTGGAATGCTCGCCCTTTAGGTCGGGGAGCACCGTCCTTTTTCTGCCCAGAAGTAGATCCAGCAGCACCGGTACTCTGGTTTGACCGGCAGTCAGATATTCTGTGCCCTGGTGTGTGGCACTTATAACAAACATCTTCCTTAAACTCACACTCGGCAACCACATGCCCCTTCTGTCCACACCGCAAGCATCGAGCAGTGGATTTAGAGCAGTCACCACTGTGATACGTACGGCAAGTTACACACCACGGTTGATCCACCCTCGGCTTCTTCTGGGAATCAAACTTCCCACCAGCAACAGATTGTCCTTTAGAAGGACCCGGCTTTGAGGACTGCTGAAACTTCCTCTTATGACCTTTACCAGCTCGGTCATCCCTACCCTGTGTACGATCATCTTCAATTTGTCGAGCTATTTCAAACACTCGATCCAAACTCCCAACCATTCTGACAAGAGCGCGGTAATCAGCAGGCAACTTTCCCACAAATTTTCTCATCTTTGCAACATCGTCAGTCACCAAGTGAGGAATAAACCTCACTTTATCAATAAAGGCCTGAATCAGAACATCCACTGACCCGTCTCCTTTGCGCAGAGCGTTAAACTCTCTTTCCATCTTCTCCATATCATAATCAGTACAATACCGCTTCGTGACTTTCTCCTCAAATTGTTCCCAAGTCATAGCATTAATAACCTCTTTACTCAATGTTGCTTTTACCAAATCCCACCAAAACAAAGCACCACCCTTCAACATCCGTGTCGCGTACTTGACACGAAGCTCGGCTTCACAATCACAAGAATCGAACACCTGATCAGTCTCTCGGAGCCATCGCACGGTGTCTGAAGGACCGTCACCACCTTCAAATTCCTTAGGACCGCAAGAGCGAAACTTCTTAAACGAACATTTCTCCTGTTTACGCCCTTGCACAGCCGCTAAGAACAGCTCCCTTGTAAGCCGGAGCTCTTCCTCCAAACGTGTAATACGCGCTGCTTGATCTGCATCTTGCCTTGGCGGCTCATAATTATGCGGAGCAGATCCCTCCTCAGCTGTTAGTCCCATATAACAAGTGGATCAAGTATAATGTAGGATATATTGAAGGTTTGCATGTAGAACTAGAGAGAATGTTGATTTTCACCATAGAAAACACATAGTTCTTTTTTCCATTAAGCTCAAAACCTTACACATTACAACATGTCATATCCCTATATATACTCCATGAGTATATTACATAGAAACTCCTATTTCTATACAATATATAAATTTACATTCTCCCCCTTTGTATTGAAATAGAAGTGTACACGCCAGTAACCTTAGTTTTTCTTAGATTATATAAGCAGTTTTGGATGTAGCATCCCACCAAATACATCAGTCTGAAACATTGTTTTATCTTGAGCCTTTGACAGCGGAAGCATAAACACTTTTGATGTGTTGGGAAGAATCTTCTTTTTGTCTACCCCTACAATGTAGCTCAGATTGTTTCCATGTCTTCATAAGTGTGATAATCTTGACTCCCCCTAGACATGATATAGACTGATGTTTCTTTTTCTCTCTCCCCCTTGAGTAGACACCCTCAACAACTGAATCAACAATATAAAATTTCTTCACTTTTTATTCTCCCCCTCATGATGATTATAAGACTTTATGAGCATCATGCAGAAAAGACATCACCATGAGATTCAGTTGCAAAAATATGGAAGAGGGGTGGGGAGGATCCTACACTTCAAGTCAAAATAATCTTCAAACATTCCCTGACTTGAAGATACTTGAATCACTCTTGATCGTTGAGGAGTGGTAATGATTTGATCTGAATTCTTGAAGATTTATAACTCTGTGTTGGATGTAATTTGATATTGGAGATTGATGTTGTCGAGTAAGTATCCCAATACCGTGTAATCAACCTTCACCAGATCACAACAAGTGGAAAAAATTCTGAAAGACATACGGATGCAAAAAAACTTGGGTACACATAAGAGGATATTTGACTTTGAACTGTAATAAGATCAGGGAGTCGGATACATCCTTATTTGAGAGCACACGAATGAACTTACAAAATCTTTAAAAAAAACTGATGAAACCTGGTGTTAGTTAATCCTTCAACAAATTTCACCAACACTGTGATATGGAACATCGGAGATGACTGATAAAAGATAACCAAGATTCAAAAGTAACAAGGGATGGATGGCCAAAATCTGGTTTTGAGACCAAAAATTGGTGACACTAAGAAAGAAGACCCAAAAATCAGTTAAGAAAGAGCCAGATGACTAGACATAAGGGACTAGACATTCCAATATATGGTAAGAATGACCCAAAGCAAACCCGAATCTAGAAACATCAGAATGATAACTGAAACTCTGAGAACTCCTGACTCAGCCAAAAAATCCAAACACATGACTTAGGAATCAAGGTGACAAGATAATTCAGTCACAACAACCACGACGGGGGTTCGGGGGCAGCGCCCCTGATAGCGGGGTCCAAGGGGTGGCAACCCCTGGCGGGGTCCAAGGGGCATAGCCCCTGGCTCGACAGGTTTCCTCATGAGAGGCCTTAAGTGTAGCAGCAAGAGCAGCTTCCTCTTCATCATTAATTCTCCCTGAAGTCTCCCCCTGAACAAAAGTTGGAGAAGCTTCACCCTCAACATCCTTAAGGGGATCCATGGCATCCATCCTCTTGTGAAAAGCAACTCCAAAAGCTGCCATACTATCCCTCATCTCCTTTTCGAAACATTCAAAGTCTGAATTCTTGTATTCAGTTCTTAATAAATCAACCAGTGTAGCATCTTCTTCATTGTTATCTGGCCTAGCCATTAGCTTGGCATACAACTGGGATTTCAACTCCTCTACTGAAACATCCGGGCCTTGTTTAGCCAACAGCCTATCCACCTTCTCGGTTAGAACATCAATTTTTTCATTAACAGCAGACAAAGCAGTTTCAAGGTCAGCCTTAGAAACAAATTCTAAGCATACCCAAGCCACAAACACATTGAATAACAAGAAATAAGCAAAAAAATCAGAAGATTAGATCAGCGACAAAACAGGGTTTTCGGCCTACTAATTCAAACATACATAGAGATGTAATACACTATAGAGAAATCGACGTGTACCATGAGATTCGCAATTGAAAACCAAACCAAAAGTTAGAAACTTGAAGAAATCCAAAGTTTTTTGAAATCTTGATGAAACAGAGAGAAGAGGTCAAGGTGTGAACTGAAATCCGAGAAAAAGTCAAGAATCCGATTGTTCATGACTTGTAGGCCCACAACACTTATCGGATTCCGAGAAAAGAATCGGATTCCGATAAAAACTTATCAGAATGTTGAATGTATTATCCAAATACTCGGATTCCGATAAAAGTATCGGAATCTTGAATATGTTGTGCAACTTCTCGGATTTCGATGAAATTACTTACTTGACCAATGAATGAAAAAAAATCTTTTTGTTATTTTATAATTTTGCAAATGTGTTTGGATTTTTCATAATTATAAAACAAAAACAGTAATACAAATGAATCTCCCCCTACAAGTATGAACCATCCGTAGTTCATAACATGTCAACTCAGAACAGACACCCCCGACCCTAAACACTTAACTGTGCAGAATGTAATTAATAGAATAAAAGTACAGTCAAATACTCAAATTCAACATGCCCAATTTTGAAACTAAAGTGTTAAAACGATTTTCATCCAACGGTTTGGTGAAAATGTCAGCAAGTTGATTTTTAGTATTAACATACTTTAATTCTATCAAACCCTTTTCAACATAATCTTTGAGAAAATGATACCGAATGTCTATATGTTTTGTTTTAGAGTGATGCACATGATTGCATGAAATGGCTATAGAACTCTGAGAGTCACACATCAGTGGTATGTGAGAATATTCCAATCCAAAATCCGATAATTGTGTACGAATCCACAGACTTTGAGAGCAGCAGCTGGCAGCAGCAACATATTCAGCCTCCGCGGTGGAAGTTGACACGCAGTTTTGTTTCTTTGATGCCCAGCATATTAGTCTGTCTCCCAGAAAATGTGCACTTCCAGATGTACTTTTTCTGTCCAGCATACATCCTGCATAATCAGAATCCGAGTATCCAATTAGTTCAAAATCAGAATCTCTAGGATACCACAAACCTAGATTTGGAGTACCCTTAAGATATCTTAATATTCTTTTCACTGCAACAAATGAGACTCTTTAGGATTTGCTTGAAATCTGGCACAGAGACAAATAGCAAACATTATATCTGGCCTACTAGCTGTTAAGTATAATAAGGATCCTATCATACCACGAAAAGTTTTTAAATCTACTGATTTGCCATCAGGGTCAGCAAACAATTTAGTTTTAATTCCCATGGGAGTTGAAAGTGGAGAACAATCAGTCATGTCAAAATGTTTTAATAAATCTTTTATATATTTTGACTGATTTATAAAAATCCCATGGTTAAATTGAGAAATTTGCAATCCAAGGAAGAAGTTAACTTCTCCCATCATGCTCATTCCAAATCTCTGTTTCATGGTATTAGCAAAATCATCACCATACTTTGGGCTAGGTGAACCAAAAATAATGTCATCTACATAAATCTATACAAGAATATGCTCTGATACCAATGGAAAGTCAAGATTGAGTGTATAGTGTATGAATTCAAATATGAGTAGAGAGAATATAGTAATAACACCCTTAAGTGTGTGTTTTACTATTTCAAAATGTCAAAGGTTACATTGGATAAAAGGTTACAAGGTATATATACCTTAACCACAAATACAATTCTATTACAAAAGTATTGTCTAGATCTAATCACAAATACAGATCTAACAATCTCCCCCTTGATTTGATCTAGACAATGTGTCTATCACCCAAGATCCTTTGCCACCTGCGAAGAGTAGCTCTTTCCTGCATCTTTTCCTCCATTTGTTCAATAATCCCTGTTAGGCTAACTCTTGCAGATTGATCCATTTCATCTTTAAGGCTAAAGCTGTGTTCTCTGATCTTTATTAACCAGACTCTGAGAGACCCATCAGAATAAGCATTAAGTTCTTTGGTTCTTAGAAAGAATTTTTCCTTCTTGCTGTTAAACAACACTATTCCTTCGTCATCCTCTCCAGACTCAACATCCTTCAAAATTACTTGATACATTTCTAGCTCTTCAATTCTAGGATGTGAGGTGTTAGGCTTTTGAACATTTATCTTTGCTTTATCAACCTCAGCACCAAGCTGGATGTCGTTTCGTTCAGCAAGTCGGATTCGTTGTTTCATGAAATCCAGAATGAGTTTGTACCCTGCATTGTTTGCATTAGAACTGTGTTTCTTGACTTCAAGCTCATCCATGATGAATTCAATATCTGCCAAACTTAAATGCTTTAGGTCCACTTGACTGAACCAATGTCGACTTTGATCTATTCTCAAAACTTTAAAATGAATCCAAATTACATTGACCACCTTTCCAAACAAGCATTTTACTTTGGAGATAGAATGTTTTGTGAAGACTTCAGCTTTTGATTTGCCATGCCAATTCATAAGTATTCTATTTCCAGCATCAGAGGCATCAACAGCTCCTAGAAGATCAATGGATAATTCAGGTTGAATTTGATCTGAATAAATTCCAAGAATTTTTTCTTCAAGAAAAGCCACAGCTATATCAAACTCACTCCAATTTCTCTCATTCTTTCTCAGAGCCTTTGTAGTTAACACATATCTTTTCCTTAAATCTCTTAAGCTCGTTGTTTGGATAGGATCTGGATGATAGTTTTCAGGCACTTTCCACTCTACCCCTTTTCTTAATCTTTTCAATCTTTTCTGTTTCTTCTGTTCTTCCCACAAATCTCTAGCGGATTGTCTAAATTTGCCTGGAGATGGAGGAAACAGATCAGCAACCTCTTTATTCATTCTCAGAACAGCTGTAATATTGAGAGGTTCTGGTGTAGGTATCTCTTATACCACAGGCTTTTCAACCCTTGGTGTTGTATTCACTGTTGTGGCTTTGATCTTTTCTATATGTTGTTGTAGAGTCATATTGCCAGTATCAGCATCAGTTTCAAATGACCCGTATGCATCAAATACATTATCAGTCTCATTAATAAAATCAAATGCCTCATCCACCTCATCAACTAACTGCATTTTCTTTTTACCTTTACCTTTACCTCTGCCTCTCTTTGGAATTATTGGTTGTTTGCTTTGTAAAGACGAAACAGCAGGTAGCTTTGATATTAGAGATGTGACAGGCACAGTTGCACGACGTTTCTCCCCCTCAGAATGATCGGGATCAGGATCTTGATCATTATACTTTCGCTTCTTTCCTTGTGCTTGACAGGTTTCCTCAAGAGAGGCCTTAAGTGCAGCAGCAAGAGCAGCTTCCTCTTAATCATTAATTCTCCCTGAAGTCTCCCCCTAACAAAAGCTGGAGAAGCTTCACCCTCAACATCCTTAAGGGGATCCATGGCATCCATCATCTTGTGAAAAGCAACTCCAAAAGTTGCCATATTATCCCTCATCTCCTTTTTGAAACTTTCAAAGTCTGATTTCTTGTATTCAGTTCTTAATAAATCAACCAGTGTAGCATCTTCTTCATTGTTATCTGGCCTAGCCATTAGCTTGGCATACAACTGGGATTTCAACTCCTCTACTGAAACATCCGGGCCTTGTTTAGCCAACAGCCTATCCATCTTCTCAGTTAGAACATCAATTTTTTCATTAACAGTAGACAAAGCAGTTTCAAGGTCAGCCTTAGAAACAAATTCTTAGGCAACCTCAGAAACTTTTGAATGTGTAACAAAACCGGGATCACCTAGACTGCCCGTTGAGACTATACCAACTGGAGGAACAAATCCTTCAGAAGTTGAGCCACCCACATGCACAGCTGTATCAGGGTTGACTGTGGCAGGATTTCCATCTAATCCTTGAAGTCTACGAAGAGTAGCTTCTATAGATGTTCTGCTAGGTCCTTCAGGAAGGATCCTAGTTGGTGGTATAGACGTGTCTTTGTGTTTAGAAAGAAGTGGGCTTGCAATGTGCTCTTGAAAATGAAAGTCGGTAGCCTGGGGAGAACTGGCACCTGTTTCAATACCTACTGTCTCAGAAGGAGACTTCGGTAGATCATGTGGTAAATCCCCGTGAGAAAATGAAACAGTATCCTTTTGAGAGGATTCTGAGTGGTTGAGTGGGGTTTGTGCATGCTCTGGTGGGATGCCAGAGTCTTTTTCAACACCAGGACTGACCCTGTCATACCCGATGGCCGATGTGGTTTCCCGGCTTTTTACGGCTAGAGAACTCTCATCACTCATTTGTTTTTTTCTCACATTCTCATGTTCTGTTTCTTTTAATTGTTCAACTTCTACTTCAACATTATCATCCAAGCCTCCAGTATCAAGATTATCTATGTCAAAGATATCATCATCTTCAAAAACTAGAGCATCTATGCAAAGATTGTGAGTTAGGGAAGCTTAAGCGGGTACCACACAAGGTTGTTCAAGTTTCAACAACATCAGCTCCTTTGCAGTTGATACATATAGATCTTTGTGGGCCTATGCGGGTACAGTCCAGAAATGGGAAAAGATATATTCTGGTAATGGTGGATGACTATTCACGGTACACATGGGTTAGGTTTGTCTCTCACAAGTCTGAAGTGCCTCAACAGATTATTCTGTTTCTAAAAAAGTACAAGACTCAACAAGGACAACCTGTAAAAGCAATTCTTACTGATAATGGCACAGAATTCAAGAATAGAACTCTTGATTCTTATCTTGATTCTGAAGGCATTTCCCATCAGTTCTCTACAGCATACACTCCGGAGCAAAACGGAGTTGTGGAAAGGAAAAATAGAACTTTAGTTGAAGCTGCAAGAACCATGCTACAGTACTCACAGTTATCACCATCTTACTGGGCTGAGGCTGTCAATACCGCTTGCTATACCCAAAACAGATCCCTAATTCACCGTCGTTTCAATAAAACTCCTTATGAACTGTGCAACGGCATTGTGCCTAATATCAAATACTTTCATGTATTTGGTAATAGGTGCTTTGTTCTAAATGAATCAGATAAACTGTCCAAGTTTGATCCAAAAGCAGACGAAGGAATCTTTTTGGGGTACTCTAATGACAAAAAGGCTTTTCAAATTCTAAATCGGAGAACTAACGTTGTTGTCGAAAGCATCAATGTGACATTTGATGATTTCGTAAACTTAAATTCTTTGACAGCCAAACCTGCAAACAATAAAAATCTTGTTTCCCAATCAAATAAATCAGAAATTTCCAACATTCAAAATGAAGATGTAAATCTGGATTTCATGTTTGGATTTTTCAAAACTGATGAATCTTCTTCTAGTAATGTGAACAGGGTTGAATCATTTCAAACACAGCCTGAAGAATCTGTAACGTTAACAACTCCTTCTGTTGCATGTGACACTGATCAGAAGAATTCTGAGTTTGAAGCTACAAACAGTCCATTTGCAACCGATGACACTATCAATCCGTTTGCTGAACCTGAAATGGTAAATCCATTTGCAACGGAACCACAACCAATTGATGACTTCATTCAGGTACGGACCCCCGAGCCTGTATGGTTAAGAAGTCACCCTGACACTCAAGTCATTGGCAATTTGAATGCTGGTGTTCGAACTCGTGCCGCAACTGCAAACGAATGTCTCAATATGAATTTTCTAAGTATGATAGAGCCAACACAAGTATCAGAAGCTTTAGATGATCCAGACTGGATTCTTGCTATGCAAGACGAGCTGAATCAGTTTGACCGTTTGAAAGTCTGGCGGTTAGTACCCAAACCTGAAGGTACATCAATTGTAGGACTAAGTGGATCTTCAAAAATAAGAAAGACTATGATGGAGTAGTTGTGAAAAACAAGGCTAGGCTAGTGGCTAAGGGGTACAGCCCGTAACCTAGTTACACAAATCAGACTAAACTTCACTCAAATCCATCTTAAACATAGACAATAGAAGTAATCTAACAGTAGTAAGACATGTAACATGTTTAACTATGCATACCCAAGCCACAAACACATTGAATAACAAGAAATAAGCACAAAAATCAGAAGATTAGATCAGCGACAAAACAGGGTTTTCGGCCTACTAATTCAAACATACATAGAGATGTAATACACTACAGAGAAATCGAGGTGTACCATGAGATTCGCAATTGAAAACCAAACAAAAAGTTAGAAACTTGAAGAAATCCAAAGTCTTTTGAAATCTTGATGAAACAGAGAGAAGAGGTCAAGGTGTGAACTGAAATCCGAGAAAAAGTCAAGAATCCGATTGTTCATGACTTGTAGGCCCACAACACTTATCGGATTCCGAGAAAAGAATCGGATTCCGATAAAAACTTATCAGAATGTTGAATGTATTATCCAAATACTCGGATTCCGATAAAAGTATCGGAATCTTGAATATGTTGTGCAACTTCTCGGATTCCGATGAAATTACTTACTTGACCAATGAATGAAAAAAAATCTTTTTGTTATTTTATAACTTTGCAAATGTGTTTGGATTTTTCAGAATTATAAAACAAAAACAGTAATACAAATGAGTCTCCCCCTACAAGTATGAACCATCCGTAGTTCATAACATGTTAACTCAGAACAGACACCCCCGACCCTAAACACTTAATTGTGCAGAATGTAATTAATAGAATAAAAGTACAGTCAAACTTTACATTTCCAGAATATTTGCCCACGAAATGTTTGAGAAGACCCTTATCCCCAGTCATATGTTTGGTACACCCGGAGTCCATGTGCCAAAGAATACTCTTCTGCACATAGAAACAAGGGGTGAACACCTTACCCATCGTGAACTGATGATTGTGATTTGTAAGAATTGTGAACTGATTTGTGAGAAACAGATTTATTTGGTGACTTTGCAACCTGAGGTTTAGATTTATTCAAAAATATTTGACGTAGCGAATGATTGAGTTTCTCCACTTCAATCTATTGTATTTTTGCTTTCCTCACAGATTCAGCTACCATGCGCATTTCCTCAAGATGTTTTTCCCATTCACCAAACAGCATAGGTAACCTTCGATGTGCATATTTGCGAAGGAAAAATCGCAATTCACTTTTCTTAATCCATTGGTGAATTATATAACCCTTACGATTAACAAACCAAGCAAGGATCATATCTTTCTCAGGATTTCTCCAGTTTGGAACAGATTTGTAACCACGCAACATTTGATCTTGATGATATGTATAAGCATTTATACAATGACCCTCAACACAACCAGTACTAGCACAAAAAATTTCTTTTTCAACAACCTGTGATTTTGGAACACGATTTTGGCTGTTTGAAACAATATCAGTCTTTTTCTGCCAAATGAAACTAGATGCACAATTATTCACACAACGTTTATGATGGATTGAACAAAAAGTAGAAAAAATATTTCGGTTTCTAAAATGATGTTTTGTGATTTGACTCTTGTCCTTGACTGTTGTCTGCTTGAGTGGTTGACCAACATCCGGCTTCTTCTTGACTTGTGAAATTTCTGCTTTCTTCTCCTTTGTCACTTCCGTTTGGAAAACAATTTTGTTTTTATCTGATTCAGAAGAAGATTTGTTAGATTTCTTATGGAAAGAAATTCTATAAGAAGATGATACAGATGATGAAGGTTTGGTGCCTGATGTAGACCCTTTTTCACGAATACTTATTGAATCACAAAACTGATTGCATTTGTGTGAAATATATTCTCTACAAGCTTTTGGGCAAGTAGGAATTGCAACACCCCAGCCACGTTCCACTTCTTCCAAAAGCCGTTTGATTTTTTCATCACGAAGTTGAGTTTCCAATTCATAGATAATGAGTTGAGGAATTATCAGATGTGCACAATCATAATGTTCTAAATTAGAAACAGTACTACTAGCAGAGGAACAGTGGTACAGTACTACTAGCAGAGGAAGATCAGTTCCTGTCTGATACTGATGATTCAGATGAAGATGATGATGTTCATGCTCAATTTGTTCTCATGGCTAATGTTGAAGAATTTGAATTTTTAAAGTCTGATGGTGAGAGTGAAGATGAGATTGATGGGTTGGAGTTTGCTGAAGACATAACTGTGGTTGATGATGCAGAGATAGGAGATGCAGATACTGGATTCATGGCTAAGTTTGATGAATCGTATCAAGAGAGTGAGTATGAAAGTGATGATGAAGCTGAAATAGCACCTTCCAGGTCCTGTTCTCTCTCAACTGAGTCAGAGTCTACAGCTGAGAAGGTATCTCTTGATAACTCTCATATCTCTGTTGCTCAAATCATGGCACTTGCTGATAAAATTCAATTTTTAACTGCTAAGAATTGTTGGGAAATTTGCTAAGTCATTGAAACTGTTGGATAAGCAAAGGTAAAACTGTTAGATTGATTTGTGAAAACAGTTGTAACTAACAGTTGTTGCAAGTTTTACAACTGTTAATACAAAAGTTCAAAACTGTTAGTTCATTTATACACAACTGTTTGAAGACCTTGAAGTGAAGACTGTTAGAAGAAATTCAGAACTGTTTATTCAACAAACAGTTGTTGTTGAGCTATTAATGGAAAATGCTATCTTTCTGGATTTGAAGTATATCTTGATCAAGTTTGAAGATTATCAAGATTATCTCGGAAGATAGAAGATTACCTAACTGTCAACTATTCAAGGAGGATCAAGAGTCTATAAATACTTGGAATAGAATATCGTTTTAGTATCTCTTAATCATAGCAATTTTACGCATTCATAATTTATTGTTAATTTGTTTTCAGAAAGTGTGTTAGCCTCTAAGTTTCATAGAAACCTAAGAACAAACTATGTTCTTCGTCTAACAAAAGAGTTAGATTAGAGGTGTTGGTGAATATTGTAATCATCATTGGTTATTAATAAACATCTGGTGTTTGAAAGTATTTTCTCGTGTTGATTCTTGAATTGTTCTTGTGATAAAACCTTAAACATCAATTAAGTGTGATTCCGCAACTTCTTAGTTGATTGTGATCAAACTGAAAGATTATCTTTAAACAACTCTGATTTAATTCTAAAGGTAATTCTTGTTATTGATATTTGGTAATATCCGATCCTGACAAGTGGTATCAGAGCCTTTTCATTAAGGCTCCTTTGATCACTATTTGAAGGTTTTTCACAGATCTGCTGTGTTCTGTTATTTAAAGTTTGTTTAAATCTTGTTGCGTGTTTTTATTCATATTACTACAATGGAGTCTGTTGGATCTTCTGATAGCACTGGATCTGGGTCAAACATTCGAGTTCCCATGCTCAAACCAACTGATTTTGAGATGTGGAAACTAAGAATCAAGCAACATGTCCAATTAATGGACTATGCTGTTTGGGAAATCATAGAAAAGGACCCCATTACTACTGTTGATTTAGATGAAACAGGAAAACCAAAGAAGAAATCACCACCAAGAACAGATGCTGAAAAGAAAGAGAGGATGATTGAGATGAAAGCTCTCAGCATTCTTCAGATTGCTATTCCCAACGAATACCAGCATCAGTTCAAGAAGTTTGATGATGCTCATGAACTGTGGAATGCTTTGGAAAAGAGGTTTGCAGGGAATGCTAGTTCTAAAAGGAACCAAAGGGATCTTCTGAAACAGGTTTATGAAAAATTTTCAAGTGGAAAGAATGAGAGTATAACTGAAATTTTTGATAGGTTTTATAAGCTGGTTAGACAACTTGAGAGTGCAAAAGTTAGACTAGGGCAAGATGAGATAAATAGAAAGTTCCTTAGGTCCTTGGGTGAAGAATGGATAGTTTATGCTGCACAATGGAGAACTAAAGATTCTTTGGAAGATATAGAATTAGATGATCTATACAACAGTTTGATTGTGTTTGAGGGAGAAATAGAGGGAAAAAGAAAGACTTTGATCCCTAGCCACAATGCTGCTCTCCTTTCATCCTTAGGTATGGACTCAAACCATTCTTTATCTAATTCTGTTGATGTCTGTGCAGGTAACAGTTCTGCTGCTGGATTAGATGTGAACACCCCTGATGCAGTGCTTGAAGCATTTCTTGCTAGTCATGCACATTCAACCCTCACCAATGAGGATCTTGAGCAAGTGCATCCAGATGATCTTGAGGATATGGACCTCAAGTGGCAAATGGCTATGTTAACTGTCAGAGCAAACAGATTTATTAAAAGAACTAGCAGGCAGAACATGAACTTCAGGGCTGATGGGCAGGCTGGGTTTGACAAATCCAAAGTCAGATGTTTCAAATGTCAACAGCCTGGTCACTTTGCCAGGGAATGCAGATCTGGTGGACAAGGCCAGAATCAAGGACAAAGACCAAATCAAACCTCATCAGCATTGGTCTCACAAGAAGGTCATGGGTTTGATTGGAGTGATCAAGCAGAGGAAGCTACTCACAACAAGGCATTGATGGCCTTGACTGATTCCTCCATCAAATTGGATTCACCAGAATCAGAAGACATACAGGTATCTTCTAAACTATGCCCAGGTGAATGTAGAGCTATAGTAAAAAGGTTTAGGGAGCACAACAAAAAGGTGTGTGCTGCTCTGAGCAGAATGGAGGAGAGAAGATATGAAACTAGTGCTGTCATTGAAAGCTTTGAAAAGAAAATTAAAGATTATCAGGCAAATGAATTGCAAATGGACTATGATAGGAAGTATCATAAGTGGGAGAAGGAGCAGCTTCAAGAAGAAATTGATAATCTTAAGAAAAAGTTGAATGAAAAAGAGAGTAAGATAGATGAGTTAACCAAAAAATTGGATGGTGTGGATATGGATTTGAGTATGTTCAAAGCAACAAATCTTAAGCTTGAAACCTTGTTACAATCACAAATCAGAGATAAGGTTAAAACAGGCTTAGGATACAAACAGACCCCACCTCCATACAATCACAACTACATAACTCCCATGTCTGATGTAGCTGATAGGTATGTTAATGAACCATTAACAGAGGAATTGAAGTCAGCTGATCCACAATTTTAAAGTGAAGAGGAAGGAGTTGTGTATGAGGTGAGTGATGATAAGAAGGAGGGAGTTGTGAAGAAAGAAGAGGTCATTCCTATTGAAAATCACTTCTGTTGTGAACCTACAGCACCAAAATCCTCTTTACAACCTGTGATGTTCGTTAAAGCCTCCTCTGAACCTTTCACCAGTGAAACAAAACCTTTCAAATCTGTTTATTCTATAAACAGTTCCACTACTGTTGCAAACAGTCCCCAACATTACACTAACAGTTCCAAACATAACCCAAACAGTTTTAACCCAAAAATCTCATCTGTTAGTGTTAAGACCAAAGGAAAAGAGAAGGTTGGTGAAGTTGAAATTGAGAAGCCAAAGAAGGAAGCTTCAAAAACACAGTTTCAACCCAAATCTGTGAAAAGGCATACTGAAGTGCCTGTCTGCACATGCAAACAGCATGGTGTACAGAAATTTCCTCCTTCAGCACCTGTGAGAGGAAAGCAAAGGAATAGGAACCAGTTGTGGACACAAAGAACTGGTTTGCCTATAGTCAAAACCAAAACATGCTATATATGTGGGAGAGCAAATCACTTAGCTCACAACTGTTATTATAACCCACAGATTGATAGCACCCAGAAGCCAAGTTACAGAAAACAGGCTAACAGTTCCACAACTGTTAGGCCAAAACCAAAAACTGTTGGTTTGCCAAGTTACAAAAAACATGCTAACAGTTCCACAACTGTTAGGCCAAAACCAAAAACTGTTGGTCTTGCTTGGGTGAAATTGCATAAACAAACAGTTTCTGAAGGGGCCAAAACTGTTAATTTAACTGATAATCAAATTGAGTCACAAACTGACCCAACTGTTTTACCAAAATCAAAAAATGTTTGTTCAAAAGACTCAACTGTTAATCACAACAGTTGGACACCACATGTTTTCACTAAATACTCTTCACACAAGATAGAGAAGTCTAACTTGGATGAAATCAAAAAGAATCAAACTTTGTTTAAGTATTATGACTTAAATGGTGTACCCAAGACCTGCATGACCTGGGTACTTCCTGCTACTAACTAAGTTGTTATTTGTGCAGAGCATTCATAGGGCCAATCAAGGAGACATTTGGCATGTGGATAGTGGATGCTCAAGGCACATGACTGGAAATCAACACTGCTTGAAGGATTTCAGAAGAATCAATGGAGGACATGTAGCATTTGGAGGAAATGCTAAGGGAGGAAGAATCACAGGTAAGGGAGTTGTAGAGGCAGGTACACTTACTTTCAATGATGTGTTCTTTGTTGAACAACTCAAATACAATCTGTTAAGTGTATCTCAAATCTGTGACCATGGAAACAAAGTCATGTTTACAGACACTGAATGCATTATCCTTTCAAAAGATTTTAAAGTGGATGAAAAGTATGTTCTTTTGAGAACACCTAGAAAGGATAATGTATACTGTTTGGACACTCAAAAGGTTTCTAAACAGAATGTATTAAGCTTTTTACTCTCAAAGGCATCTCATGATGAGTCTGCTATTTGGCATAGAAGGATGTGTCACATGAATTTTAAAACCATGAATCTGTTAGCTAAAAACAATTTGGTAACAGGTTTGCCCCAAAAGGAATTCTCATGTGATGATCATTATGTGGCTTGTCTCAAAGGCAAGCAACACAAAACTTCTTATAAGTCCAAAGAAGTTTCTTCCATTACTACACCTTTACAACTGTTGCATATGGATCTTTTTGGTCCTACACCTGTGGTCAGTATAGGGAAGAAAGCCTACTGTTTAGTCATAGTTGATGACTTCACCAGATTTACTTGGGTACAATTTCTTAGAACTAAGGATGAAACTGCTGAGTTAGTTAAGTCTCTTATTCTTAGAATAGAAAACCAATCTGATTTGAGAGTGAAATTCATTAGATCTGACAATGGTTCTGAGTTTAAGAACTATGAGTTAAATAGTTTTTGTGAGGAAAAAGGGATTGAAAGACAGTTTAGTGCACCTCGGACTCCACAACAGAATGGAGTGGCTGAGAGAAGGAATAGGACTTTGATAGAGGCTGCTAGATCTATGTTAGCTGATTCTAGGCTCCCAATGACCTTCTGGGCAGAAGCAGTGAACACGGCCTGCTATGTTCAGAATAGAGTATAAGTAGTCAAGTCCAAAGGGAAAACTCCTTATGAGTTGTTCCTTAAAAGAAAATCTTTCATCAACTTCTTCAAACCATTTGGATGTCCCTGCACTATCCTTAATACCAAGTCATAATTAGGCAAATTTGAGAGTAAAGCAGAAGAAGGATTCTTTGTAGGATATTCCACTCAGAGTAAAGCATATAGAGTTTTTAACAATGTCACTAGGATCATAGAAGAGAGTATGAATGTCTCCTTCAATGAGAATAGGATCAATATTGCAGGTAATGGTCCTGATTGGTTATTTGATATTGATGCATTGTCTAAATCTCTTTCTTTTGAGTATTCTACAGAAACAGTTGCAGGTGTTCCTATAGCTGTTAGTGCAAATCCACAAACTGTTTCAAACAGTTCTGAAACTGTTAGCACAAGTCCAACAACTGTTGGTGGAAACAAAGCCACTGAAGACTTTGTAGTGATTTCTTTGTTTCAAAATGACTCTTCCAATGCTGTTAGTCCAATGAATTGTGATGCTGAACCTTCAAAAGATATGGAATCCCCTGATCTTCAACAAAACAATGAATCTGTTAATCAAACAGTTGCAGATCAGGTATGTAATTCTTTTGGGAATGAAAGTGAATCTGAAGTTGATATGTCAAATTTAGGGAATGTACTGACTGCAGAAAACATCCCTACATTAAGAATTCACAAGAACCATCCCATAGAGCAGATTATAGGTGATCCTACCACTCCTGTTTGAACTAGAGGTATGCTGCAAAGTGAAAATAGTGGTGTGGATCTTGAACAGTTTGATGTGAATGTCTGCTTTCTATCTCAGATAGAACCAAAGAAAGCAATAGAGGCATTAAAAGATCCTTCATGGGTGGAAGCAATGCAAGAGGAACTCTTACAGTTCCAGATTCAGCAAGTTTGGAAGTTAGTTGAACTTCCAAGAGGCAAGAGAGCTATTGGCACCAAGTGGGTGTTCAGGAATAAAAAGGATGAAAGAGGTATTGTAATCAAGAATAAGGCTAGACTAGTTGCACAAGGTTATACATAGGAGTAAGGAATAGATTATGATGATGTCTTTGCACCTGTTGCAAGGATAGAAGCAATTAGAATGTTTCTTGCCTTTGCAAGCTTTAAAGGGTTCAAGGTGTATCAAATGGATGTCAAATCAGCATTTCTCTATGGAACTATTGATGAGGAGGTATATGTGTGTCAACCACCTGGTTTTGAAGACTCAAAATCTCCTGATAGGGTATATAGGTTGGATAAGGCTTTGTATGGATTACATCAGGCTCCTAGAGCTTGGTATGAGACATTATCATCATATCTGCTTGAGAATGGTTTTAAGAGAGGCACTATTGATAAGACATTATTTACAAAGATTGTTAAAACAAAGATTTTGCTTGTTCAAATCTATGTTGATGATATAATCTTTGGATCCACTGATGACAATCTGTGCAAGAAGTTTGAAGGCATAATGAAAAAGAGATTTCAGATGAGTTCCATGGGAGAACTTACATTTTTCTTGGGTTTACAGGTGAAGCAGATGCCATCAGGTATATTTCTCAGTCAGTCAAAGTATGTCAAGGACATTTTGGACAAGTTTGGTTATCAAGATGTGAAGCTGGCCAGTACTCCAATGGAAACACACAAACAGTTAGGAGCAGATCCTGAGGGGGAGGATGTAGACATACACTTGTATAGGTCTATGATATGTTCTTTAATGTACTTAACTGCTTCTAGACCAGATATCATGTTTGTTGTGTGTGTTTGTGCCAGGTTTCAATGCAGTCCAAAGATATCATACCTATTTGCTGTAAAGAGAATCTTTAGATACCTCAAAGGCCAACAAAAACTGGGTCTTTGGTATCCTAAAGATTCACCTTTTGAATTGGTGGCATACTCTGACAGTGACTATGGAGGAGCTAATGTGGACAGGAAATCAACTTCAGGAGGATGTCAATTCTTTGGCTCCAGGTTGGTATCTTGGCAGTGCAAGAAACAAACAACAGTTTCCACTTAAACAGCTGAGGCTGAATATGTTGCTGCCTCAAGTTGCTGTTCACAAGTTTTGTGGATCCAGAATCAGCTTCTGGATTATGGTATGACTTTCTTGAATACACCTATCTATGTGGATAACACAAGTGCGATTAGTATTGTTAACAATCCTGTGAAGCATTCTAAAACAAAGCACATAGTGATCAGGTTTCATTTTATCAGATATTGCAATGAGAAAAGGTTATTCCATGTTATGAAAGTCCATACTGATGATTAGTTAGCTGATCTGTTCACCAAAGCATTTGATGTGAGCAGGTTCAACTTTCTGATCTCCAATATTGGAATGATTAACTTAGAATAACAGTTGTTTGCTTGTTTATCTGTGTTTATATGTTTTCTCTCAGTAACAGTTTGAAACTGTTAGTATTAAGTCTAACAATTGTTTGTGTAAGTGTTCAGGGAACAACTGTACATAATGCAACTAACAGTTTTCAACTGTTAGTACATGGAATCCACAACTGTTAGGCAAACTGAATGTTCATTCAAGGGGGAGTATTTCTTTTCAATAACAGTTGTAGTATATTAAGAAAACAGTTTTCAACTGTTAGTTCTGTTGTTTCTCTCAACTGTTAGTTTCTTTAAGGGTATTTTAGTCTTTGCAGGGAATATGACGGAATTTGAATTGCATTCAACATGCGTAACATATATAAGTCACTCCCTCCTCAAAGTTTTCTTTACGCTTACTGAACTTCTTGCAAACGCTAAAACCCTAGAATTTCACTTGCAAATCGCCATGGCTCCCCTTCCGTTTGTTAAGGAACACAACATGCTTGCATTTCTCTCGAAACCTGCTGATCTAAATGTCTTCCATGATATGATTGACTATCTGTTGATGTCAAATCTCCGCACTGCTCTCACCATCAATCCAACTATTTACACTTCACATATTGATCAATTCTGGAAAAATGCTACAATCAGAGAAGAGGATGGAGTGCAGTGGATTGACTCAAATGTTGATAATGTTGCTGTTTCCATTTCTGAGGATATCATACGTCAACACCTTCAACTTAATGATCTCGAAGGTGAGTATTCTGACTCTGTCTCCCTGGAATATTTGCATGGTGAGTTAGTTAAACTGGGATATGAGGGCCCTAGGGGAAAGGGTACCTTCTATAAAGGGCAATTTTGTTCACACTGGAAGTATGTGATTCATACTATCCAGCAGTGTATCAGCCCCAAAAGAACTGGATGGAATGAATTCGGGAGTAACATTGCTTTGGCCTTAATTTGTTTGGCCAACAACCGTTCTTTTAACTACTCTAAAATGCTATTTGATGGAATGGTAAAACATCTTAGGACCAAATATGGTCTCTTTTTTATGTATCCCCGATTTGTGCAAGTTTTTCTAAATTCTTTATTGCCAAATCTCAAAAAGCACAAGAGGGTACTGATTCCCTCTGCTCATGTGGCCTCCACATTGAGCAAATTGTTGATAAATGGCAAGAATTTTTCTGGTCCCATAACTCCTCCACTCTCTGCAATGGTGGAGTTTTTGTCAAGAAACAGAGCTGCCAGAGTTGAGCAAGAAGCCCACATCATTGCTCACCCACAACTTTGGAACCCCCAGCTCACGATACTCAAACAACTCAATCTGCCACCTTGTCTCAAGCTACAACAAAAGCCCCCACTCTTATAACATTCAGAAAAAGAAAAAGAACTGTTGGTGCTCCTTCCACCATAGTATCTGATGCCCAAGCTGTAAGCCCTGCACAGGAGCATTCTCCTGTGCAGAATATCCAAAGGGAACCCATTGTGCTATCTCCCAGGCACACTGAGGAGGTGATCACTCCATGGGAGAGTGATCATGTGGTGTTTGAGGCTGGCACTACTGTTTCATCCGCAAGGGGTGAGCAGGACAGTGTCAACATCTTTAAGACCTCAGCCACGGCAACAGAAGTTGTTCCAACATCTTCTGGAAATCCCCAGTACCAAGAACAGAGGGGTACTGGTGTGGAATCTTCTAGGAGTGACACACCAGTTATTTCTACCAGTGATATGTTTACAGGGACAACACTCTCTGACATTGAGGCTAGTATGAAACAAAAGGCATTGACAGATTCAAATTTTGTACCATTCTTTGGGGCATATATGTATTTGAAGAAGAGAAATTCTTTACAAGACAAGCTTCTGGCTAAGCACAATGAGCTCATCATCAAGCAGGACAAACAAATCAGATTTTTGTCAGACACTTTAAAGAAGGCTACTGATGTGCTTCAAGCTCATGATCAAGTAATGAAACAGTTCACTGCTAGACCCCCTCCACAAACAGTTCCAATCAAAAAGGGGAAGAAAACATCAAAAGTTGAAACCATTTTGAAGCCAGTTGCTGAGAGTCAACAAACAGTTTTGCAATCTCAACCAACAACTGCTGATATTCCACAAACAGTTGTGCAGACTAAACAAGTAACAATTGCACCAAGTGCCCAAACAGTTGTAGATTCAAAGAAAACAGTTGCATCGGATCAACAACGAACAGCTGCACCAAGTTCAGAAACAATTGTAGAAAAGCTGTCAGCAGTTGACAGAGTTCTTATCAATAAGATGATTATGTCTGGGGACTACCCAACAACTGAAGTATTCACAACATGGTCAAAAGTAAAGCAAGATCATTTGATTGCAGTGGGTTCTCAAACTCTAAACATAAGTGCACACAAAATGAAAGAAAACATAGATGATGGATGGCTGGATGGTAAATCTAAAAAGCTGGAACCAATTGCTCCAAAGCCAGGATTCAAAGGAATTGCTATTACTGAATCAAAGAAAGATGAGAAGATGCCTTCTGTGCAAGGTAAGGGAAAGGAGATTGCTGTTGAAATTCCAAAGTTAAAACTTACCAAAGAACAGCAAGAGGAGCGTGATCATGAATTAGCACAAAGGTTGGATGCTGAGCTTGAACAACAAGAAAAGAAAGATCTTGAATTAGCTAAAAAGCTAGCTGCTAAATTTACAAAGGAGATAGATGAACAAGAAAGGGCTAAGAAAGCTGGTAAGGGAGTGAAAAGAAAGAAAGTTGAAAAGAAGAAAACAGTTCCACCTCCCAAGCCAATAGTTGAAAAGGAAAAACAAACAGTTCAGCCTCAAACAGCAAAAGCAGACATGGTAAAAACTATTCTTCATGATAGACTCAGGGTAAAGGTTAAAGAAAGAATTGACAAGTTAGAAGCAGAGCAGCTTGGCCAAAAATCCCACATTACTGAGTGGAGATTTGAATTGTTGAGGATAGAGACTGGGAAGAAAGGGGTTACAATTGTCAGAGAACTAGAACCGATTGAAAGCTACTCTAGTTTCTTACATTTGATGGAAAGTGTGACTAGAAGGGATATTCAAGAGATGTATGCATATGGAATAAGTCACTATGGGGGAGCTGCAGAAATTGAAATCAGAGTTTTGATGAGGCACCTAACAAGTATATGCAATCCACTGGGAATAATGCCCATTTTGATAAGTGATGAAGCTTTCCCAATAAGTTCTATCAAAGTATATGACAAGTCAAGAGTTTATCATATGGTGATGGGAAAGGGACAAACTCAGTGGTTTGATTTTGAATTTGTTGAGCATGGTAAAACAAAGCTTTTGTATATGTTGAAAGCAAAGTTCTTTGGCCCTGCTAACATGAAGGAGGATCTGATGAAGAGGGTGAAGGAAAGGTTGGAGCTCATTCAGTCAAGTAAAAAGTAATTTTCTTTTTATGTTTTGATTGTAACAGTTTAACTTTGCATACTTAATGTAAATATTTTCTTTGCTAAGTTGATTTTTCTGTGGTTGAACCCTATAAAACAAACAACTTAAATGTATTGTTCAATACATTAAGTTAGGGGGAGATTGTTGGAAAATTTGCTAAGTCATTGAAACTGTTGGATAAGCAAAGGTAAATCTGTTAGATTGATTTGTGAAAACAGTTGTAACTAACAGTTGTTGCAAGTTTTACAACTGTTAATACAAAAGTTCAAAACTGTTAGTTCATTTATACACAACTGTTTGAAGACCTTGAAGTGAAGACTGTTAGAAGAAATTCAGAACTGTTTATTCAACAAACAGTTGCTGTTGAGCTATTTATGGAAAATGCTATCTTTGTGGATTTGAAGTATATCTTGATCAAGTTTGAAGATTATCAAGATTATCTCGGAAGATAGAAGATTACCTAACTGTCAACTATTCAAGGAGGATCAAGAGTCTATAAATACTTGGAATAGAATATCGTTTTAGGATCTCTTAATCATAGCAATTTTACGCATTCATAATTTATTGTTAATTTGTTTTCAGAAAGTGTGTTAGCCTCTAAGTTTCATAGAAACCTAAGAACAAACTGTGTTCTTCGTCTAACAAAAGAGTTAGATTAGAGGTGTTGGTGAATATTGTAATCATCATTGGTTATTAATAAACATCTGGTGTTTGAAAGTATTTTCTCATGTTGATTCTTGAATTGTTCTTGTGATAAAACCTTAAACATCAATTAAGTGTGATTCCGCAACTTCTTAGTTGATTGTGATCAAACTGAAAGATTATCTTTAAACAACTCTGATTTAATTCTAAAGGTAATTCTTGTTATTGATATTTGGTAATATCCGATCCTGACAAGAATCAAAAGCTGCAAACACAAAACATTAATCTTAAAATGAATCAAGCCGTCAATTCTGAACACACGACACATCTTAGTCAACTTCAAGAATTAATTAAACAAAAAGAGGATGAATTGAATCAGTTACATGAGCAAACAGAAAGACAAGTTCATGATCTAAATGCGGCTAAGTTGAGTGCTGAAATCAATTTTAATTTGATTTTGAAAGAAAAACAAATTTTGGAAACGAAAGTTAACAATCTTGAAGAAGTTGTTCGTAAGAAACCCACAACTCGCCATACAATTTTCAAGACTTTAACTCTAGATCTTCGAAAGTACTACAAGGGTTTAGGGTATGATGAAAGTGACTTTTTCAAGAAAATCAATTGTACACAACTTTATCAGGCAGAAAGGATGAATTGCGGACTAACTGAAAAGATGGTTTTTGCTGCTGCTGAGGAAGTTAAACAAGAAGAAGATTTCAAGAGAAAAACCACAACAAAGTGCCAAAAACCATTTAATTATGATTCACTGAATGCCTCGTATGAAACCACAGAAGGTTCTTCATTCACGAATAAATCTGTTTTCTATGTTGAAACTCTAATTTTTCCAAATCATGAACAAACAGTCACGTCATACGCACCACGCTTGTACATTCCTCACATGGAATTGCAGCGGCGACAGGAGATTCTTGAAACAAACTGCATAGTTAACAACATCATACTAGGATTTGAAAATCAAATGTTGAAAGAACAGTTGTCTCACTTACAGTCTTCCGCTGATCATTTTGATAAATCCAACTCTGAAGTGATTAATCAACTGAGATTTGAAAATGATGTTTTAACTAATCAAATTAAAGAATTTTCTGAGGAATTGGAACGAACAAAGAAGGAAGTTGAGCATCATAAAAGAACCATCATTCTTCAGGATGAATGCTTAAAGCTTCATCCTCCATACGCTTAAGGGCCTCTTCAGTGTTAACGCGTCGCTCAGCCATTCTATATCAACTTACTACACACGGAACAACGTTTAGTACTCTACTTACTCAACAACTACTAACGCTACAAGTTAGTCTACAACATGCAACTACCACATAACGCTCATACTCAACCCCCAAATACCCAACTAGGAACACTTAACGATGGTCGGGCCCGAGCTTGAGATTAAATACTCCAACAAGTACCCAATTTCTCAAACTTAGGCTCTGATACATAGTTGTAACACCGGTTTTCACGCGCTTAAAATTAGGGAAAATTTAAGCTTTTCAACTTATAATATAAAAGCCAGCAGCGGAAGTAACCAACATTTTACAAAAGATAATATTTTTTATCTGACTTGGTAATGTAGAAAGTACAACACCATAAACCAAGTCCCAAAAATACTACCGCGTGTTACCCAACTAGACTGACAACTACCGACCATCGGATCACATATATACAATGAGCAGTGTTCCGCAAATGATATTTACAACAAACTACCATCAAGTCCCGCCTCACGCAGGCCAACTACTTCGCATCTGCAAAAAGGGAAAACCAGGCACCGTTAGCTACAACTAGCTAGTGAGTACAGATTAACACATAAGCATCAATAAGCAGGTTATCCCAACTACGGGACAGCACATAAGGCTATCCTAACACATAGCGTCGCGCCAACGAGGCAGTAGGAATCATATCTCGCACGGTGGGGAAACCCCGCTCAACGATTCAAACTGGGGACCATCAGCTACAACTATCCGCAATAGTGGGGGAGCGAAGAGCAGTCCACCATACGCGTTACAAAGCTTGAAGCTCAACATCTCGGATCTCAACGAAAGTTAAGATCCCAACTCACGTTAAGGAGCGGCGGTTTGCAAGACCACCCCGGCGTGCTGCACACCGAGTACCGTTGATCCCCGTTATTCCATCAAAGGGATCCAGCCTTCGGGAAGAAAGCTGACCTTAACCATGCCATCAACAGTCCAGACCAATACAACACACAACTACAACCCGTAGCGGGTTCAACTATACGCACACAATTCATAACCAACATGTAAAGAAATTTAGCATGGCAACAATATACAACAACATGTATAACATACCTCATATACGCACGTGTGCGACATCAATAACATATGTCAATAAACAACAGACAACGCTACTTACCGAGACTCATGGGAAAACCGGTACTCACCTCGAGATTATAAAAGGCAGATATGAATTCGGGAATCCCAGGAGCACACGGAGTCGTCCGAATCACCTAACACATTAGGTTCAGGCTTAGACACCATACAATGACAACCAACGAGGCTTAAACCACAATATAACAAAGCTGCCAACAAAACAACAACACTTGCGGTCGCAAGACATATCCATGCGGCCGCAAGGGTCCTCTTAAACACCCCACTTGCGACCGCAAGGGTTTACCTTGCGACCGCGAGGGTCCTACCCAAACCACACCAACTTGCGACCGCAAGGCTTAACCAAACAACCGCAAGGGTGGTATTTTTGGGGGCTTACGATCGCAAGTTACGTACTTACGACCGCAAGTATGTTTCCATCGTCCTTAGACGGTAAACCATGACAACGACCCCCTTACGATCGCAAGACCCTTGCTTGCGACCGCAAGAACTACACAAACCACGCTTGCGACCGCAAGTAATACCACTTGTGACCGCAAGGACACCTGTTACAGTGTGTTCTTGCTCTATTCGAACACAGCGACTGTGTTATCCGTTTTTTACACAAAATCCATCTTAAATTAACATTCAAGTGTTTGTACTTTATTTCTAACATACATATGAACTTACTAACATGATTTGACACAAAACCAATACTAAAACCCACTTGAATCCATCAAATGGGTCATCTCCTTTATAAAACCAAAGGCTAGATTTAACACAAGAATTCATACCAAGAAGACGGACTGATACTGCTTATGGTTCGGAATCAACAACAGGAGTCACCTCAACTTGATTGCATTAAACTTCTTTCTCCAAAACTCCAAGTGTGTGTGTATAAATGTTTACGTACGTATGTATGTTGTTTGTGTGCTTTGAAAGCTAAAGCAGGGGATAAGGACCCCAAATTGACCGACCCAAGTAACACTAATACCCCACGAGGGTATTTTGTTCTCCTATTCAACTTACAACGCGACTTAGGTTTATCCGTTTTAACTAACAAAGATATTTTCGAAATCATTAACTGAAACCGTTCAATTATTAACCAATTCTATCTATTAACGACACATTTCCAACTTTAACCACATAACCACGTGTACCAACAAATAACAACAATTTACCAACAAAACAACTTAAACAACTTGGTTAAACTCAACGTACAACTAGACTAACACAATGTACAACATATTACTACCAGGCCCTAAATTAGGGTGTTACAGTTTTTGTCAAAGAATGAAAGTTTTGTTTCGGACCGGGCTCAAAAGCCTTAATCCACCTATTAAGTATAAATAGGGTTTAAAGTTAGGGTACTTAATCATAAGACATATGATTAATTAAAAAGCCACACAAAAACACTCCCTCCCTCTCTCTTTTGTCAGCGGCCTAAGACACCAAACCGCTACCACCTCTCGGCGGTAGCTGCGCCACGCAGGCGGTGCAATAGCGGGCCGACCTCTTAGACAAAAGTTGTTTTTGTTGCGGGTATTATTCAGGCGGTCTAGCAGCTAGGTTTCGGGTGCAGTAGATGTGTATCCCTCTATAGCAGTCCAAGGTTATATTTCTTATACTTTATATGATGTGATATATATCTGATTAATAATATGATTGTTATTATTTTCCCTGTTCCCCTAGTTGATACAGTTGTGATCCTTGGGCTTGGGATTTAGTTTATTTCCGCTGTGCTTGTTGTATCCTGTCCCAACAATGACCACACTCTTGTCTGCTTTGATTAATTTGTAAATTTCAAGATCATCCTACATCACCACATCCCAATATTCAAACATGGGTGGTTTGGTAGTTAAAGGCATCACATTATTCAAACATGGGTGGTTTGTGGCACTGCAGGCTTTGGCAGCATGCTTCATGTCCTCATCACGTGAGCTATTTCTACAAGTATCGGCCGTTAAGCAGAAGTTGGCATATATCTCCTCATCTTCATCTGAAGATAGATTTTCTTCACCCCAGTCCTCCTCTTCAGTCATCAACACCTTTCCTTGGGTTTTTCTTCTTCTTCTTCTTCTTCTTCTTCTTCTTCTTCTTCTTCTTCTTCTTCTTCTTCTTCTCCTCAAGAACAGTAGAAAGAAGCTTTTTATATCAAGCTTCATAGTCTATTTTGTTTTCTTGCACATGTTTTGTTCTAGTGATACTGTTAGATCTAAACTCAGTGACAATGTGACCAATTGTGCCACAAGAGTAATACTTAGTTATGGAGACATCAAAGGATGACATGAATTTGGCTTTGACATCATTTCAGAATCTCTTGCTAAATCTCTTTACACCATTTCCCTTCTTGAAGGTTTGAACTTTCTCACTAGCATGGCAGCTTGTTCAAAGACTGTGTCAAGACTTTCCAAGTCTACTTCTTCTTCACCACCTTCTTCTTGAGCTTCAATCTCCTCATTACTTTCATCCTCATTAAATTCTCATCGACAGTAGAGAAACTTTTCATCTGACTATCTTTTGAGACAATAGCAGTGTATGGAACTTTATACTACTTCCTTCATATCTTTTGTAGCTAATTTTCTTTGTCTGGTAGACTGCTCATAGTGAAGCAAGTTACCATAGAGTTCAACAAGCGACATTCCCTTCAGTCTTTCACCGTGTCGAAGAACTGAGAGAAAGTAATCCCAAGATTCTGTGAGAGAGTCCAAAAACTTTTTTACCAGAACAAAGTTGCTCTTGGTTAATTTTGCTAAGGTCATTAATAAGGTAGTTAAACCGGGTGTAGGTCCGAGTAAGACTTTCTCCTTTATGAGCAAAGAAAAATTCGTATTCTAGATTGAGAAGTAACGTTTTGTTTTCTTTCACTTCCTATGTGCCTTCATAGGCTATGGTCAAAGTATCTATCATGTTCTTGGCAATGGATCAGTTTAAAACTTGATCATAGATATCGTTACGAAAAGCAGAGACAATGGCTGATCTGGCTTTGACATCGAGATTCACCAATCTCTTATCTTCATCTGACCATTGATGAACATGTTTGATAATAACCCGATTATGACCAGATGGTTGATCGTCAAATTTAGTGGCAACACTTAGGACAGATGTAGGGACATATAGACCATCCGTAACGCTGTCTAACATTTAATGTCAAGAGTTGACTTAAATAGAAGAGCTCTACTTTTCCACGTGTAAAAGTTTTCAGCATCAAACATATGACACCTGACACCTGGTAAGTGAATTAGGTAGGCTGGCTGAAGTAGATGATGAGGCCATTTGGTAAGGGGTACAAAAAGTTGTAGAGTAAGCAAAACAGACCAAGATATGAAATATCTAGCCTGCTCTGACATTTGTTGTTAGTCCCAGAGTGAGTACACAACAACAAATATTTGTACAGGGGCGTTAATTACAATTTTAAGTTTTTTAAATTAATTTCACACACTAATACTTTTAATATAATTTTTATTGATAATGAATCAAAAATTACATGTATAAGGAAGTGGAAATTCCTAATACAATAAAAGGTGACAGCTAATGTGTTTAATACATAGACAAGCTTCTCTTAAACAACTAATTTTTAGGAGGTCCAACACATGGATAAGTTTGTTCTACACTTATGCAAACTCTAAAACTTTTCTTTGCTTAAAAGCTTGAAACTTAGTTCTTTGAGGGAGATGTTCAGTGAGCGTAGAGATGTATATTGCATGCTGTGAATGCATGTCTATTTATAGAAGTTATTGGCCGATATTTTGGAAAATCCTTTACGCGATGATGTGACAATTGGAAGAAACATAAACAATATTCTAAAACAAATGGACAAATGGTATCACTTTACTTGGGTACAAGTAAAATGTTTGTTTTTTTGGAAAAGATTCGTCCTATCGATAATATAATAATATTATTTATCTTATGTTATTACCTTGAAAATCTAATTTCCTTTTTCATGTTAGAACTTTCTTCGTCATCCATGCTTCTTTAGATTTGACTTTACGAAAGATGTAGTTGACAACCATGCTTTAGTACTTGAACAAATTTCCGAGATCTTTTCGTCAGATGTAACTTTAACTTTTTCCAGTGGTAAAGCGTGATGTTGTTTGTATCTTTAGAAGATACAAAAAAGTGCGAATACTTTTACATATTGAAGATCCAAAGTATAATATAACACATGTTCAGCCTTTAATAAAAATTACATAATAGATAGAGCAAAAAAAAAAAATACAATTCATGATTTCACTGAAGAGTGTACTTGAACTCACATAGTAAGTTTGTCTTCAGTAAGAAACTTCAGTGATGAACGTATCTTTCAGCTGATCAGAAAGCTATTCAGCTGACATTTGAAATACCCATCAGAAAGGCTTCAAAGTCTTAACGCATCTGAAAATGTTCAAAATCTTTTACGCATCTAAAATGTTTCAAAGTCTTTACGTTGTTTATAGTGAAATGCAGACCAAAGCGAGTCTTTGTTAATACTCTATCGTTTGTAACTTTTGTGTCAGAGAAATTAAACAACACATGTTCAATTTCAGTATAACTGAAAGTGTGTTTTTGTTATCATCAAATCATACATGTTTCAATAGACATGTTTAATTATGGCTGAAATGATTATCTCCCCAACATGCATCAATTTACAGTCCAAATTAATAAACTTAAAAACCCTGGAAAATATGTATCTTCAATCAA
Organism: Pulicaria dysenterica; assembly: GCA_947179395.2. Lineage (NCBI taxonomy): Eukaryota > Viridiplantae > Streptophyta > Magnoliopsida > Asterales > Asteraceae > Pulicaria > Pulicaria dysenterica. The sequence continues at coordinate 36,241,639 of OX359290.1, forward strand.
ACATAAACATAAATCTATCTTAAGTCTTAATTCACCATACATGAGTTCCTCATCTCTAGTAATGTTGGTTGCTTCCTTTTCCTCCTTGATAGCATAGTTAGATAAACACACCCAAGAAAACTTAAATAAAAACCTACGATTATGGTCCTATACCCTTTGTCGCACAGCTACATGAAAAAACAAAAACAAAACTTCTATCCTAATAAGAAACTCTCCCATCCCTGCCTTTGAAAAAATTAAATGGCAAAGCCCTTTGTGGCTTTATTTTTCTGCTACGCAAGAGACACCCGACCCAAACTATTGTGGTTCCATCTTCCACACATGGCTCAAATGCTCAATCCAAAGGAGTAGCTTTCTTTTTCGCTAGTATCCTACCGCTGCAAGAGGGTTAAGACCATTAGCCGACTTGTACTTCTATACAGTAGTAGGGGTTTCTCGGGTAACCCCTCAACTTCTCGCATGTAATGCTAAAAGTAGTCGAATTTTTTGTTTTTTTTTTTTTGTTTTATATCCATACGGCTAAAAAGTCGTGTAACCCTTTTAGTTCTTGCGTGCAACCACATGATAACAATCCATGTTTAGTTATTTAACCTAACTGAATTTAAAATTTATACCCAATGACAAAAGCTTGTTTACATTTTTTATAGTTAAAACTACTTATGAATAATTTGTTGTTTAAGCTCACACGTCTTTTGTCAGTTAGTGAATAGACCAAGCCCAATTTTAACTTGATTTCATATGTACATACGTGTCTGACAATTGGCTAAATGTTGTCCTTTCTAACACACAAGAAACGGGTTTGTCTAATAAAGGTTAATTATTCAAATTTGATGATGATTTATTTATGTACAATCAATTTTTATGTTAATTTTTTTAAGTTTCTAAGCTTTGGGATTATAAATTAGTTAAATGTAATCTACTAATTTGGTTTAATAATCGATTTCAACCTATTACCTATGTTAACTCAACACACGTGTTTTATTAGTCATACATTAATAAATAACTGAGTTGTAAAACATAGTAAACCGTTAATAGGTTAATTATTTTGTAGTAAACTTTTAAAGTAATTAATGACCTGAAATTTTCAATTGGAGATTTGACTCAGCCGGAGTTTACACCGTTGGCTTGGCCCCTCGTGACATAGGCGAAACCCCTTGTGGGTGGTGATTGTGGAGTCTAATTGGCTCCTGCCATAATTCGGCCATCGTTGCGGCGTTGGTTGCATTGATGTTCTTTTATTTGGCGAAAACAACGAACAAAACAGATCATACTCCACTTTCACCAATAAAAATAAACTACGACTAGATTGGGCTCCAATCGGTCCAAGGCCGACTACACCGGTCAACAAAAATAATTGACACATAACCTTCCTTTTGGGTTGTACAAAGCCCAATTAATTTTCTTGATTCTTTCTCTTTACTTCTTGGTTTTATTATCACCTCAAACTCCAACCAATTGCTTAAAGGGGAAATCATCCGTAATGTTAACATTACGCAACTTAGGTGATGTTACACTCGTAATCTACTTTAATGAAGGGTAGTTTAGTCATTTCAGTATATACTCATTTAAATGATTTGTGAGTGTAACATCACCTAAGTTAGATGACGTTAACATTACGGATCATTTTCCCTTGCTTAAAAGTGTTAAAAAAGAAAATTTCTATTTCCTTCTAATAAATCTTCCTAATTAATTTGCCCTATTTGGTTTATAACACCCACGACACTATCTGGCATTTATTTTTCTCGCATGAAAGATTATGACCACCTACGATCCTTCATTAGCGGTACAAAGAGTGACTAATATATTATTTTTTTTAAAAGTTGAGTATTCAAATTTCTTCGTAAATATAGTATACATGAGGTGTGTATTTAACCACTTAGCCGTTCAAAAAAATAATCCTTTTATAGCCACAAAGTATAATTTCAGACTTGGGATTAGTTTTCATGCATTCACCACAACAATAATATATATAATAGTTTAAATTCATGTGTAAATACACGGATAGTTATAATTATTTATGTAAAAGTATCATTGTATATTCGTTTACATAAATATATAACTATTTTGTATGAATGAAAGATTAGCACAATATATTTGAGACTTTTCTTGAACAATTATATTAATTTTAATTGATGTAGAAATGTAAACGATGACAATTTTAGAAAGGATGTAAATTTAATTATGATCATGTTTGTATTTATAATAAACATATATAATTAAAATATTTGAATATTTATTTATAAATTAATGTAGTGAAAATTTGAATTAGAAAAACAATCTAACACAAATTATATTGCTTTTAAATCAAAATCAAATTTTTTATTAAAAAAATTGATTTGTATGAACTTTGTACTTTTTACAATTGTATACAATCAACTTCTATGTATATGTAATCAATTTTTTGTTCATTTGTAGCTTTCATAATTCCCATTGTATATAACAACTTACATATAATGAAAGAATTATAAAAGTTGATTGTATGGTTTTTAAAAGTAATTATTATTGTGTAAAATAATAAATAAGAAAAAGTTCACTATATTTTTATACAATTTATCCTTATAAAAATAAGGTCAACATAATAATAATAATAATAATAATAATAGTAATAATAATAATAATAATAATAATAATAATAATAATAATAATAATAATTATTATTATTATTATTATTATTATTATTATTATTATTATTATTATTATTATTATTATTATTATTATTATTATTATTATTATATTCTACATATATCGTCAGATCAAATATAATAATTAATATTATTAAGGGTTTAGCTCACGAAAATGTATATAAGTTGACATATTTTGCTATTGTATGTACTCAACTTCAAAACTTACCATTTAATATATCAAACCTTTTACAATGTACTGATTAACGTATCCGGTTATCTATTCCATAGGTAACCGGTAAATTTATTCATTTTCATTTATTTGTAATATTCCACATCAACAATTATTTTCCACATCATTCATTTCTTTTAAAAAAATAAAAAAAATCTGAAATAAATGAAGAACATGAAGAAGTAAGAACACTTAGAACAACACTTGAAGAACATCAAAGCTACAAATCTTAATTACAAACACCTTAAATCAAAACCATAATATGTTCAAACAAACTTGAATGTTGTGTATAAATCCTAAATCACAGACGGATATGAAATTCATGAATCGAAATTGTAAAACAAGAAGTGAAACATAACCCCAAAGCAGATCTGGAAATCGAATTGCAAATCCATCTAAAAACGAAGAACATATGTGTCTGAAATCTGATCGTTTGATGAAGGTCAAAGCTGAAATCTACGAGGAAGATGAACAAAAGGAACTCGACTTAACTGAAATCGAACCTTGAACAAAAGGAAAACCCAAAATAAAACAAAACAAGAAGTCGACTGAACTGAATCAAACCCTAAATCGCGATATGTAAAACCCCTAAATCGCCCTTAAACTTAAATCGATCCAAGAACTAATATCTTATAATAAAATCCTAAACTTACCTGAAGATGAAGGTGAATGAAAGCATCGTAAACCTGAAGATCAAAATCGTGTATCTACGACTTCGGTACTATGGAAACCTAGATGAAGAACCATGAACCCTTTCGAACAGAAACTCAAGAACCATGAAGATCAAGAACCATGACACCCTATATCGAGAATGAAGAAAAACCCTTTGTTGTAATCTAGATCTGACGGTGATGCCGGTACAGATCGCTGATGGTGATGCCGGAACAGCTCGCCGGTGGTGGTGCCGGAACAGATCGTTGGTGGTGGAACAGATCTGGAGATCGGAACTCGCAAAATCGCAAATCGATTGAAGAACTCATTGAGTTGAACCGGTAACTTGTCGATTAATGCAGACCATGAAATTTGGTACATTAGGTGATATGAAGAAAAGATTTGGTACTTTTTGATGAAGATTTGATAATCTAAAGAAGGATCTTTGTATTGTTTTTATTATTATTATTATTATTTATATATTAATAAAATAACTATTTTATTTTTTACTTATTTTTATCCATCCAAAATCCAAATCATATGCCATTCATCCGCCACATCAGCAAGATCAGTGTCATGTCACAATTAACTTGTTACTCATCAGCAAGCTGTAGATAACAAGTAAACTAATACATAAAAACAGTAACTTTTTTAGATTTAATACATTAAATGGTAAGTTTGAGAGTCCAGTACATACAATAGCAAAAAAGTGTCAACTTGGATACATCTTCGCGAACTAAACCCTATTATTAAAACACAAATGGCAATCTTATTTGGTCAAAAATATATTTGTGGTATTTTAAGATTTAAATTATATTTTTTACTAACTACCTTATTTTAAATTAAAATTAAATTTAAAAATTGATCTTTTAATTTTGACCATTTAAAATGAACCTTAGACTTTTAATTTTGATCAATTTAATGGTTAGGATTTAATTTTGATTAAATGAATGGTTAAGATTTTCTAATTGAATTGGTGAAGCTTAGTCTTTTATATATATATTAGGATATATATATACACGTATATATAGGGGATGGTTCAAACGAGAACTGTTTTTCGTACGAGAGTTGCGATAACCAATCTTAGCACTTAATTAAATTAATCAATGGCTAAGATTTTTTTGCGGCTCATTAATGCTAATTAATAACTCATTAATGATGCATTAATAAAGGTCATTTCGGAAAAATTAAGCGTCGCAAATTAATGACGACTAACCCGGACGCAATGCACGGTTGGGTAAATATATTAAATTTCCAAAATACCCCTATTAAAGAGTCGTTAATGCCGTTAAAAACAGTTCTCGCACTTCTCGTATAAAAAATAGTTCTCATTTGAACGTTTGCTTATATATATATATATATATATATATAGGGGACGGTTCATGATAGAATTTGTGTGCATAGCCATCGAACCCTGATAATACACCCAACGCCATAAGACACTCAAAGGTCACACCTGTGAGGGTACGTAGATCGAGAACATAATTCACACTGTGAGAGATAGGTATTATGACAGTTAGTCATAAACCAGTGTAGAGAGTTGTAAAATAACCAGGTTAAATTAATTAAGAAGAATAAATATATTTATAAATATATATTGTTAATTATTGGATTAATATCTTGACTATTATCCAAAAGGTTATTATTATTACTAATTGTTATTATTAAAAAATAAAATATATTAAGGCATATATATATATATATATATATATTTTATATTAATAATAAATGGTTTAAATAAAGTTGCCTAATTAAAGATAACTAGAAAGTTATCAATAAATAGGGATTTAAACCTTGGCAATTAGGGTTAACCATAATTTGATAAGCAAAACAAACTCTCTCTCCCCTCTCCCTTGGTGATCGACGGCCGAATACTCCAAGGCCCCAAGGGGTTTTGATTTTTGTTGATTCAAGGCAACAAGGAAGATCAAGAACATTGGTATCTAGATTAAGCCTTTCTAGCAGGCTCTTGCTGTACCTCATTACAGGTGGACTAACTTTGAGCAGTTCAGGTATAATCCTCATCTTAATGTGTTCTTGATGAGTATGGAGAAATCGATGGATATATGTGTTGATACACATATTTTGATTTCTAGTATGGTTTATTGGATTGATTGCAAGCTTTGTTAAGTTTAATCCAATCCTGTTTTGTTATGGTTGCAATTCTCGTAAATGGCAATATGGATATATAAGGACGTCTTCTCCATCTGGGTCGATATGGATAACTTGTTTGTCATATCTCTTGTACACATACTTGAACACATACTTCACCGATACTATACTCAAGCAAACCTCAACATTGGTGTGACAGTTGTACGTCATTATCAATTTTGGGTTATATGGGACCACCCATTCTATTATCCAAAGTTTTCTACGTACATTCACTTTCATTCCATTATCTTTTCTTTGATACAATGGATATAAGTCATCTCCTTGTATTGTAGTTTTGTTGAACTGCTTAGTAAATCTAAAACGACATTTGTTGGTCTCACCCTGCATACATGGACTGGACTCTCTCAAATTTCCACATGGGTCATGCATCATGTGCATGAGGACAAGCTCATGCAACTTGGGATATTTAAGAAGGAAGGAATTTCAGCACTCACGATCTTATCATAATGATCAGGATTAGTCATTTTGTGCTCTAGTCTCATTATCAAGAGGAAATGGGCATGTGGCAGACCATGTTTTTGGAATTCGGTGACATAAACATATGCCTCGACTACACCGAGTATATGCTTCTTGAATAGTTGGTCCTTGAGGTCCTCCAATTTTGCACGAAAAACTTTGGCAACCAGATCGGTTCGATCTTGTGATGTATGACCGGGCAACGAGTTATCAACAAATTTCGGGTCACTTTGGATTGCATGTCACAGTAAGGAAGATATCAGGTTTTCCATTATCTTGAACTAAAGTCATAGCATCAAGGAACCTTCTTCTCATATCACGTGGCCCTCCGATGAAAGATGCAGGCAACACAACCCTCTCACCAACTCTACTTGGGTGTACCTCACCAGCATTAACATAATCCACAATCCCTTGGTACAATTCCTATCTAATTTTTTCTTGGTTTTGTGCACAAAAAACCAAACGTGAAGTTTCTATCTTAATGTATATATCCACCACAAATTGTTGTAGCAATCCCCCCCCCCCCTAATAATATCAAGTTTGCATATGATCCTATTTGATATTTTGCATGGTTACATTCTTCCTACCCCTTGTTGTATCAGGTTCTGCATGACGTTGATGGTTTAGAATTAATATGATTTTTATTGCATTTATAAGTTGTCACTTATTAATGTAGAAAAAGAAGAATTTGCGATAGGGATAACATTCATACCTCTTGAATCATCGTCATTATTTTCATCATCATTGACAATATCATTGATAGACACACCATCCCTTGGTATTTTCAGATGCCATTCACCATTAGGGAAGAACACAGGATACGACAACGGATCATAACAAGCACAGTGAGGTTGAATTTGTTAACTGTAACCCAACCATCCATAGACAACAATACTTCTCTTGTATGCATTGATGTTATCGTTGCCTTTAACCCATATACCAGCAACCTATATGTTGGTACACATCAATATGATGTATAATAGATAGTACTTATATAATGCATTGTAAATAAATATTTGTATACTAAATACTATTGCTGTCAGATGTGGTAGGCCGGTTGTACACCCTTTGGTCAAGTTCCACTGATGCATTCAAGGTAACTCTAAAGCTATCAAGGAGTCCAAGCTCGGAAAGACCACGAAAAGTTCTAACATATGTATTTGTAGAAAGAGCATATCTCAATTGTTCAACAATGTTATTGTCTAGATTGGGTCATTGAAGACTATAATTAAACTCAGACTCGGCATCATAAAAATACAACTACAAGTATCGTGGCTGACCATCCCTCGGAACTAACTGGTCGGTTCTATGATAAATTCCACATTGCACGCGAAAGATATATACTCCAGATGACATATTGTTCATTGTACTATCTAAATAGACACCCATTGACGTGAATAAGAAGTTCGTGTTGTATGCATGTATGTTATTTCTAAACTGTTTCCCTAAGTCATCTTGGGTGGTAAAGAGATTCTTTAGTTATTGAGGAACGGGTGAGTTAGCCAACTTTGTCTTACCATTCCTACAACAAAAAGTAGGGAACTCGAATTTTATTCGTTTTGCTCCTCACTTCACACAAGGGTTTGACTTTTTTAATACATGATGTTCTCTAGGAATACCTTTGTAAACATAATCATATGGGTTGTCATGCGATATTTCATATTGGATTGATGGACCGAGATTGACTTCACCACAACCTCTTACACCTAATCTATTTAAAAGTTAGCATTTTGTTAGGTGTCTTTTATGTACTTAAGTTTTTCATATTGTAGATAATCATCGTTAACTACAATACTAATGATACAATTATTTTTAACATATTGTTATATGAAATACTAACCTGCTGATGTTTGACCGTATATGTCTTCAAATAAAGGCAGTGGTATACCGGTATGACTTAATATGCTTATATTAGAAAGCATATGAATAACAATCATAGTAGAGCATTTCATAGTAAATACATAGAATAGTAGTAAACTTCAATTATTTACCATTGCCACTTTCATGTGTCAAGTCCATCGGAGATGGTGTAAGCCTGTGTGTGCTTGTAGCAGTGAGGACGTTAGCATTATTTCTTGAACAAGCCATTTTGTTCAATTCCTTTCTTCTTTCATAATATTGTCGATTATAATTCCTCTTTTTCTAAGAAGATATGTTTCCATTAACATTGGTTTCTTAAAGATGGTTTGTTTCACATGGTGAAACGTTTTATTTGTTAGAAGCATTTCCACCGTTAGTCGAAAGTGTCATAGATCGACTACTTTCTTCACCGTTAGTCATCAACCTTCTTCTTTTATCCTCTTTTTGCCGTTCATAATATTCTTTATTTTTTATTTTTTTTCTATTTCTACACAAATATTTTCATATTAAAATAATATTACATGTCACATTAAAACAATTTCAAAGATATACATACATTTATTATATGACATACCTTTGTATAAATCCGTATGACAGTGAGCGATGTTAGACCGGATATTTTGTGTCATTTGATTACTTTGCTTTCTTCGTGCGTAATATTATTTAATATATTCTTTACGTTTTTCTGTTAGAATGAACCCGGATATATTTTCATTATAAAATAAATGTAATATTGTATTTTTCAAAATTATATTAAAAGGAAAGACATACCTTTTTGCCGAAGTAAAACATGTTGAACTACGTCGTCATTTCTGACATCACATCCGTTCATTTCATACTAATAAAATAAAACAGGTATAGCTTTGCAAAAAAAAAAAAAAAAAAAAACAGGTATATATATTGATGTCTTAACTTTGTGTAAAACAAAATGGATCTATAGTTTGGTCGGTGTTTTGATATATATTTTGATGTTTTCCTAAATTAATTTAATGTACTAAAGAAAATCACGAATATAATATAGTGAAATTGTTGTTTTATACTTATAAAAAAATATAAAGCAATTAATTTGTATATGTATGTATTGTTTGGTTATGGTAAATTGAATTAGTGAATTCGAATGTGTGATACAAAATTTTTTATTTGAGGTTTATTTTGTTATGAGTTTCATTATAATTAATATAAACATTAGTGTTCACCAAATTTAACTACTAGTAATGCAGTTAAGTGTATGCGTTATTTTTTTAATTTGAGGTTCAATTTAGTTATGATTTCTATGATAATCAATATAAAACTTTCATGCGTAACAAAAAAAAAAAAAAAAACGCAAAGAACTATTAAACTATAAAAACATATAATAGATATAACGAAACTTATAACATAAATGTAAAAACATATAAAGCACCAAGATTTGATGTTCATTCACCAACTCCATAGAATAAAAAAACGCGGTTTATATATATATATATATATATATATATATATATATATATATATATATATATATATATAAATCAAATATGTAGAACCTCATTTAAGGAGAAAATATAAGAATTGTTAAACATTGAAATATCAAAAAATTAATACTTACTTCCACTCGTATGGACAAGTTTAACTTTGCTGACAAAGATAACATATTTATCTTGTATTCCTCGAGCTAACGGTATCGGAAGATAACGCATAAATTAGTATAACCTCATTGCTATTTCTTCACTCCTATTAATAATTTGATTGTAATTAGTAATATTATTAATATTTGTCATGTAGTGTGTGTGTGTGTGTGTGTCTATATATATACACAATATTTTTATATACTTACATTGAATCCTTTAATGTTATTTCTAAAAAGCTTGGAATATGTTCATTCCATGGCTGATTAAATATTTTAAACTCGCTTCCCACGACTTGTCAAATAATATCTAAATCATGTTTTATGAAACTATCTTTTAAAGTAATAACTAATTATTTATAAAAAATATATCAAAATGAAAAAAAAAAAAAATATATATATATATATATATATATATATATATATATATATATATATATATATATATATATATATATATATATATATATACCGATCAACATTCTTCTCCTTGTTTTATCATTTGCCAACATTTGAAACGAAGGTGGTCTAGGAAAAATTGGAAGCTCCATTTTATTGTCTTCAAGACCCAATGGAAAGACTTCGGTTTTTTTAGTTATCCAAAGCATCCATTTATCCCGAATATCCTTCATGTCGTGGGAAATCATCGCAGCCAAGTCCAGGGAACTCAAAACGATCGATCAAAAACACAAGTCCGTCTAGATTAAGTGCCTCATACCGTTGAGCCATATTGGGAGAGACAACAGCTACAACTCTATCTCGCTAATTTACATCATCTTTAATGAAACATAAATCATTTATTTTTAAGTTTAATCTTTTTTGAATATATAGTGACATTTATAATGCCTACATTTCTATCGAGTAAAAACAAATACAATTTGTTTTCATCATTGTCTTTGTAGATGGAATAGAATCTCACATCATCTATATTGAACAATCCATAATGTGGTTCGAATTGAGAAAACACCTTATAATGATTTGAATTTCGTAACTATCAAAACAATTAAATAAGAAATTAATACTCATCGGCTCCCTTAAAAATAAAACAACAATCAAAATGAAAGATGAGGCGGTGAGAAAGTCACAAAATCGACATTCATCTCAGTGCTCGTAGTGTTATTGCTCGATATATAGGATATTGGGGGGAGAAAAATGTATTGCACAAACCATGGATATTCAATATATATAGTATTTACTGCACAATACTTGTTTGTTATTAAAATAATAATTTTCTGTTATTTTGTAATCTCTTATTGATTTCCTATTATTGTGTAATCTTTCGTTTTCCTTTTTTAAGTCATTTTCCAGCAGGAAATCGTATTTTCCAGCATGAGGTGAAAGTTTCCCGCATGAGGTGAAAGATTATGGTATTTTGGTATTTGGTGAAACTTTCCAGCACAAGGATATAGGATATATTATTTGTGGTATTGGAATCAATTTATTTTTATATTTAAATATCCACGATTTGAGCTGAGGGGATAGAATATATTTATGAAATAAGGGAATAGAATATATTTATCAAATAATCATTTCCTGTTTTTCCAGTTGTCATTGCATTGTATTTATGAATCAATTTATTTTTGGTATTGGAAAATCAATTTATTTTTGGTTGTGGAATCAATTTATATTTCTGTTTAAAGATCCAGCTGTGTTGTTTTGGTCGTAGGTTTGAGCTAAGTGTTTTGGTTGTACGTTTGAGTTAAGGATATAATAGTAATGTTAAGTTACTTAAATTTGAGTTTTAAACAAAAAGACTTATATGCTTTATATAATAGTACATATAATTAAGAAAACATTATTTTACTTAATGTTAAAATAAATGTAATGCAGCCTTCAAATGATGTTTAACCATTTGGATATGCTATAACTAGAGATGAAGCTTAATCGACGTGATTTTACATTTGTATATCTTGAAATAAAAATAGGAAATTACGTTATGGTTGAAATGAAGATATGTTATCATTAATTACTAATAGAATTAAGATCAAAATCATACAATTACTTGTTGTGATGAATTTTGTGTGAAAATTGGTGTTTCCGAACTCCTAGATTAATTCTTTATCAATTTTTGAAATTAGAGTTAACATGTTTAAGTCCAAATTGATTATTTTTTTTTGTATAAACTTTGGTTGGGACAATTTTATGTAACACAATGTTACTAGTTAGGTTAACATGTTTGCTACTGTAAAGAGCGAGGATATTACTAACCTGCTGAGATTTTCTTCTCCTTTCCCTTATTGTCTTTTATAGTTCACAGCCATTACATTCATAGCTAATCAATTTCATTTACTCCTATGTTAATGTAGAAGTGGCTATTTCAACTCATTTACTTATCAATGGAAGAAGTCAAATAGATATTTGCAATAGTTATTTACTATTTTACACAGAATTAATAGAAATGAAACTACTCGGTTTTGACTCATTGCTATATATTTTCATCTAATTTACTTGGGCCTATTTGGTTTGCATTTTATCTCAAACATGTAACATTACAAGAATTAACTCGAAAGAGGATGTGTCTAAATTTTTTTTTGAAAAGCAAACATACCATACCATTACCTCAAACCAAAAAAACCATACAAAGTTCTCGAAAACCAAAAGTAAACCATAGCCTATGGTCTGGGTAACCATAAATGAGGCTCAAAGAGCTACTAGAAGACTGTAGAATTACCTCAGGTGCAACACTCTGCACCTATGCTGCAAAAAAAAAAAAAAAACGTAAACAAAATATACAAACAAAACAAATATCAACCAAACTCAAAAGCAAATTACTTCCGAAGCATTAACGATTGCGGAACAGATAGCCAGGTCGCCCACTCTGATCTGCAAAGTCCCTTTCTCCCTACTATCCAATTGAAGACCTTTACTTGAAAGTCAAAGAATAAGTCCTCAAAGTCTTTTTTAGATTCCCGAAAGACCACATTGTTTCGCTGCGACCAAATTTGATACATAAAGCTCCATACGGTTGCCTGCCACACCGACTGATCCTGAGAGACCAAGTCTGTCATAGCTGAAGAAAGAAACCCTTGCTTGGACCACCATTTCTCTACGAGCTCCCATATCTTCCGTACCCTTCGACACCTCCAGACCGCGTGCTCCACATCCTCGATAGCTTCCTCGCAGTGAGGGCATAAAGTAGATTGCAGGTCCACCTGTAAGTGATCGAGTAAAGTCCTAACCGGAATCCGACTTCTCCTTAACCTCCAAATGAAGATATTTACCTTTTTAGGTAAGTATCTATTCCACCAAGTCTCAATCCCTCCCTGTAACCCACCTAAAGTCACCTCATCCACCAAAAGTCTAAGTTTCTTAACTGTAAAAATACCATCCTGAGCCATCCACCATCTACCCATATCCACCCCGGATTTTCTAGGGGAACATTGAGCTAATAGGGCATTAAGACTCAGAAGCTCCCCTACCTCTCTACCCCTCGGCTCCCTCGATGTGTCTAAATGGTCAAATGTGTTGAAGGTTGTTCAAACTCTTGAATCATTTTATTCAAATGGTCTGGATATTATCGTGAACACATTGTGCTTATTAATTACCTATTTTAGAATTCGATAAAAGATGTATGTTAAGCTGCAGAGTTCTGTAGGTCTCACATTGAATTTGTTATGGAAGTGCCTTAGAATAGCTATTTGCACTTGAGATTTGGGTAGTAACATTGTTCATGTTTCTACAATGAGATTTGTTTTGATTGGTTATCTACTTCAATTTGTTCTTGGGCAATCAACATCCAAGGTATGGTACCTATAATCAATTCAAGAGATTTATGTGTTCAAAGTGCAAGTTATCTTCTTCCGTGATTTATGTGTTCAAAGTGCAAGTTATCTTCTTCCGGTCATAATTTTTTCCATTTCTTCCGGTCATCATTTTTTTCCGTTTTTCGATTCAAATGTTTATGACAATGAATTTTAACAAAATATTTTATTGTAAGAACGGAAATACTTCAGCAAGGATTGACAAGATGTAAATAGATAGGTTATATAAACAATTTGTAAACACGGTGTTGGTTGAATATATATTTTTTGAATTCTAATTTCTAAAAAATTTGATTAGTTACTTACAAACCCGAACATAAGATATTATTATGTGAACTAAAGCAAGAAAAACGCAATTTATTTCTTTCTTAAGAAAGTTGCTTGTAAAGAAATAAATGGAAGTGATGAAGAATCAAAGAGGTATACCTATAACTTAAAATAATAAACGTAAAAAAAGATATTCTAAGTGTTGTTCTCAAATAATTGATAATGTAGATATTGTGTGCAGGGGTTTTCTGGAGATGATAGGTAGCATTGAAGAATATCAGGAAAAAGATGATGATAGGGTGATGCTGACACGATAAACCTGATATATTTAAGTATGAAAAAATGTTTCATAACACAATGCAGAAAGTAGACTTTCAGCTTTAGGGTTCCAAGATCCATCGGCACTGGCACCACGTGCGTACTAGGTAACTACTAAGTCTCGTAGTCCGTCCGTATGACATATGTTCACTAGGCGTGGTCGGAAAGTCTTGTACCGTTCGGGGCACGACTCCCTCACGTTCTCAAACCTTTGTGGTCCGTCCACAATAGCTACCCCGACATAAGTCGTTTAGGTGAAAGTACAATTTGTGCCCACATCTCCAGGCCCTTTTACCACTAAGGTGTTATGCACATTGACCTCATCATCGTCGGTCAAACACCACTCCAGTGTACAAGTACACCATGTATTGCCAAGGTTGTCTAGAAACCCAGTAACTAAACCTGGTTGTGCTAGCAAGTCCTAGAAGCACACTTTCTTACTTGACATCATAATACATTTTAAAAGTAAGTCTACCCCCACCCGCAGGTCATCATAGAATCATAACATATACATCATTAATAAATTACACACATTATAAGCATTTTAGTAAACAATCGCATGACATCTCTAATTAAGTAATTAAATTCTTCGCATATCATCATAAAGTAGTAACCATCTGTAAGCATCTTTAAAAATGATATGTAAATCATTAAACCTTTCTAAAAATGATTTGTCATTGTACTCGGTTTTGAAAAATATTGAACTCCTGAGATTAAGTGTAGCACCGAGTGAACTGCACAAGTCTACCATGACACTTAAACACACATACAAGACTGCTACTAACTAAACATGAAACGAATACAAAATGCGAAAATAGCACAAAAGTAAACACACAATTGCACTAAGCCCTACACTCCAAGCCATCCATGGCCAAACCTAGTTGGCCTCGCCAACTTCAGCTCGCCAAAGGGGAAACGTGAGGATGGTTGCACCATATATTAAAGTTCGTGAAGTGTTGTTTGCGAGACACACCCAATGGCAAATGATAGAGGCTATCTCGCCAATGCCCACCTCGCCAGCATCCCTATGCCCACCACGCCATTGCTATTGGCGAACGCAACCCCTCCTTCTACCCTTTGAAGCCGTCAACGAATATGGAGCACAAAGCATGAATCGATTGATGGTTACAACCTCTACTCAAATGATTCAAGTGCCATTAATTCTAGTTTACATCCTAGTTTGATTGTCAATAAACAATTAACCATTAACGATTACAATCCTAGTCGATTCATGATTTAAAGCTTCAAGAACTAGAAACCCTACCCTAGCACTTATTGATCGATGGCAGCCCCCCTACCCCATCTAAACCTTCAAGCAAAACAACCTAGATCACAACCTAAGGGTGAGATTACTTACTTGATAGTTGAACCCTCAATTAAGCTTTCGATCTTCCATTCTTGTTGTTCCTTCACTAGTCAATCGCATGAACACTCTCATAGCTCTCCCTTTCTCGAATGAAAACTGCCGTGAATGACTTCAAGGGTTGCCCCAAAACGTATATTCACTCTAATAATGCATTAACTCCCCCTCTAGTCACAAGTTAATCCCCAAAGTTCTCAATATTGCTCCTTTAGTTCATTAACGAGAAATCATAAATGCATTAAATGACTAAATACCTCGAGATTCCGATCATTACAATACTTATATGATCACATACTTTAGATGATTAAGTATCTATACTTTTGTTTTCTATGGTAGATAATGATTTATGTCTGGTATGCATGACATGTCTGTGGAGAGGATAATGGTCTTTTAGGTTTTGTGAATATCGTCCTTTTGGGAAAAATGACATGTATACATATTAAGAATGCATGGTGTGTGGGAGAACTATATCCCTACTATTTCAATAGTGAATCTCTTGGGGAACTTAGTAGAGAATGGACAAGAGACTTCTATGACTTTTCGTCAAAGAACTATTTTCTCTTTTGTGATGAAATTGGACTTGAGATGTTTAAGTTTGAATTATTATTATTGTTATTCTTTTGTAAACTTTGATTATGACAATTTTATGTAACACAACATTACAGGTTGGGTGACCATGTTTTCTACAGTAAAATAGCGGGAAACACTGCCAGATGAGTGTATTCTTCTCCTTTTCCCTCCCTAAATGTATCTCTACAATTGACAACCGTTACATTCATAGCTGATCGTTTTCATTTATTGGTTTGGGCGCATTTACTCAATGGATTGATTTGTGTTTGTGGTTTCTAATGGTTCAACTCCAAAAATCCACCTAAAATTTGAACATGTCAATTTGGCCAAGTTAGTAGCATAACATCATCTAATGTTGCATACAAAGAAGTTTTTAAATTTATAACTTATAGTCATCTTTTTATTTTTGTTACGTACTATTAAAATTGTTTCATATTTTTTTTTGTAACTCTTTTTACTGAGATGTGTTCAATAAATTCCATATAAAAACATATGATTAGTTTATAATCACATGTGATTTTGTAAAACATCATTCGCCAAAATTTTAAAATGCAATCTGGACGATTGATACGTACCATTGATCCAAAGACTAAAATTAGTTAGTCATTTAAGACAATGACTGAGTAAATTGAACATTCTTTTTTTTGCTATTTATAAGTTATTTATAAACAATATATATATATATATATATATATATATATATATATATATATATATATATATATATATATATATATATATAGGGGAGGGATCATGCGAGAACTGTTGTTAATGCGAGAACCGCGAAAACCAATCTCGGCCGTTCCTTGTATATGGGAAGTTTCATGGATGGTGGGCGTGGAGGGATAGAATATGGCAGGGTGCATGTGAGGAATTCATGGGTGGGCAATGACATTGAAGTAGGGGGAATTGAACGGCTCAGATTGGTTCTCGCGGTTCTCGCGCTAACAACGGTTCTCGCATGAACTTTTGTCTATATATATATATATATATATATATATATATATATATATATATATATATAGGAAGAAGTTCCATTGAGAAGCATTTTTAGTGCGAGAACCGCGAGAACCAATCTGAGCCGTCCAATTCCCCCTCTTTCAATGTCATTGCCTACCCATGAATTCCTCACATACACCCTGCCACATTTTATCCCCCCACGCTCTCAATCCATGAACTCCACTTATCAAATCAACGGCAAAGATTGGTTATCGCGATTCTCGCACTAAAATCGGTTCTCAATGGAACCCTCCCCTATATATATATATATATATATGAAAATGTTCATGCGAGAACCATTCTTAGTGCAAGAACCGCGAGTACCAATCTGAGTCGTCTAATACCCCCTCCTTTAATGTCATTGCCCACCCATGAATTCCTTCCATGAACCCTGCCACACTCTATCCCTCCACGCTCTCCATCCATAAAACTTCCCATATCCAAGGAACGGCTGAGATTGGTTCTCGCAGTTCTCGCATTAACAACGATTCTCGAATGAACCCTCCCTATGTATAGGGGAGGGTTCATTCGAGAAGCGTTGTTAGAGCGAGAACCAATCTCAGCCGTTTCTTGGATATGGGAAGATCATGGATGGAGAGCGTGGAGGGATAGAGTGTGGCAGGGTGCATGTGAGAAATTCATGGGTGGGCAATGACATTGAAGTAGGGAGAATTGAACGGCTCAGATTGGTTCTCTCGGTTCTCACGCTAACAATGGTCTCGCATTAACTCCTCTCTCTCTCTCTCTCAATATTATATATATATATATATATATATATATATATATATATATATATATATATAAGGTGAGGTTCAATAGAAATCCTCCTTAAACAAAAACCCCAAAGTCTCAATCTCAGCTACTAATCTAAAAGAGCAAAATGGGAAAATAAAATCCAAGGGCTTAAAACTCACGTTCACCTTCCAGCCCTCAAAACCCACATTTTTTTATTTTTTTTACCCCTCAAATCTTTAAATGACTATAACTATTTCAATTTTTTGAATTTGAGCAAAAAAATTATACCAATATTCTCATTTTTTAATCCTCTTTCAAACAAGACCACTCTTCCTATATTTCTTTAAATTTTTTTTTTTACAAAAATGACGAAAATGATAAAAATTTCGTCATTTTTGTTATTTTTGGACCTGCTGTTTAAGTGTATATAAGGGGATACGAAAATGATGAAAATGACGAAATTTTAATCATTTTCGTACCCCTTGTATACATATAAGAGCAGGTGACGAAAATGATTAAAATTTAGTCATTTTTATCATTTTCGGATCTGCTGTTTAAGTGGTATATAAGGGGATACGAACATGATGAAAATTATGAATTTTTTATCATTTTCGTGCCCCCTTGTATAACATATAAGAGCAGGTGATGAAAATGATAAAAATTTCGTCATTTTCATCATTTTCATATCCCTTTATATACCACTTAAAAAGCAGGTCCGAAAATGATAAAAAAATTGTCATTTTTATCATTTTCATATCCCCTTATATACCACTTAAACAGCAGGTCCGAAAATGATAAAAATTTTGTCATTTTTATCATTTTCATATCCCCTTATATACCACTTAAACAGCAGGTCCGGAAATGATAAAAATTTTGTCATTTTTATCATTTTCGGAAAAATGATAAAAATGACAAAATTTTTATCATTTTCGTCACCTGCTCTTAGATATCATGTAACAGCAAGTGACGAAAATGATAAAAATGATAAAATTTATCATTTTCGGGACCTGCTATTACATGATATAACAACAGGTGACGAAAATGATACATTTCGTCATTTTCATCATTTTCGTCATTTCGTCGAATTTTTTTGTCTCGGAAATATAGGAAGAGTGGTCTCGTTTGAAAGAAGATTAAAAAATGTGAAGATTGGTATAATTTTTTTGCTCAAATTCAAAAAAATGAAATAGTTATTGTCATTTAAAGATCAAAGGGGTAAAAAAAATAAAAAAAATGGGACTTTGACCATAATACCCCTCTTTCTCTAATTAAATCTTATAATTGTTTAGTTATTTACAATAATGCCGTTGTAGATCTTAACCATTGATTTGATCGATCTAACGCCAGGAATTGGACTTTGGGGTTTTTGTTTAAAGGGGGGTTTCTATTGATCCAATATATATATATATATATATATAAGAAACCATAGTTAGCGCGAGAACCAAGAGAAACAATCTCAACCGTTCCTTGAAGATGGGAAGATCATGGATGGAGAGCGTGGAGGGATAGAGTGTGGCAGGGTGCATGTGAGAAATTCATGGGTGGACAATGACATTGAATTAGGGAGAATTGAACGGCTCAGATTGGTTCTCGCGGTTCTAGCGCTAACAACGGTTCTCGAATAAACTTCTTCCTATATATATATATATATATATATATATATATATATATATATATATATATATATATATATATATATATATATATATATATATATATGTGTGTGTGTGTGTGTGTGTGTGTGTGTGTGGGGGGGGACTGGTTCAAACGAGAACCATTGTGGACCAATTATCTTATTTGTTGTCTTTTCTATTTATTCCTAATGAAAAAGGGTATGTTTACCAAACAAATATTGTCGAGGGAGACGCACATCAAGTTCATCTTCAATTCTAAATCAAAACCTTCATCAAGATCACTATCAGGGTAATATTGGTATAATCAAATTTTTTTTTTTTTTTTTTTTTTTTTTTTTGTGTGTGTTTGAAAAGTAACATATATGCCCTGCAGGCTTGCAAGTCGCAACACAAAATAGGTTCTTAATTTAAGATTTTGTACAGTCACGATCCAAAATTATGACGGTATATACATTACAAGTATAACTAAAATGCCATCCATCGACCCATTAGTTTTTGTTCTTTCCTAAACTATAGAGTTAATTACAAAGATGGTCCATGTGGTTTTGCCCAAATTTCACATTTAGTCCTTTAAATTCGAAAATTACACTAATAGTCCTTATGGTTAACGTTTTGTTTCACTTTTAGTCCTTTTGACTAACTGGTGTTAAAGTTGACCGTTAGTCAAAGGGTAAAATGGTCATTTAATCATATTATCCTTGTTACCAAACAAGATGAACCTATTAAACTACTTCCAAACACACTTATTTAAGAGAGTTCTTCTCTATTTGTTTCCAAACACCCTAACTCTCTAATACCCTTATCACTCCCCCCCCCTCTCTCTCTCTCTCTCTCTCTCTCTCTCTCTCTCATCTCTCATTCTTTACAGACTCAAACACCGGAGTTAGAACCCCCACCGCCACCGTACTCAAACCCGTCGGAGTTCAGACCACCACCGCCTCCGCCGGACCATGAGTTCAGACCGACCACTCTCTCTCTCATCTCTCATTCTTTCCAGATCTGAAGTACTCACCCGTCGGAGTTAGAACCACCACCGCCACCATGTGAAGTACTCAAACTCGTCGGAGTTCAGACCACCACCTCCGCTGGAACATGAGTTCAGACCACCACTGTTGCCTTCATCCATCGCGAACCTTGATGGGTACCACAGGTCGCCGCTGTGCTTGAAAAACATATCTAAACCACAGATCTGAGCCGCCGCCGCTCCACATATCTGAACCGCCGCGGGCCACCACCGCACGACTAGGGGTTTCAGATGATTAAAGGTCGATTAGGGGTTTCGGATCTGATTATGGGTTTAAATCAACAGGTGAGTTTAAGGTTCAGATCTGATTAGGGGGTTTGCTTGTTTTTCATTGATTTCAAATATGTTTTTCATCTTGTTAATGTTGAATAATCAATGGTTCTGTATCATATTGTTCTATTTCTGTTTGTACGATGAATAATTAGTGTGTTTTGTATCATATTGTTCTATTTCTATATCATGGTGTTGAAGAATCTGGGTGTTCAATCTCGGTGTTTTTTATTAATTTTAATAAAAAAGGGTAAAAAGAATCTGGGTGTTTTTTATTAACAGTTTCGTAAACGGGGTGGTTGGTGGTGGTGGGTGGTGGGTGGTGGTGGGGGTGGTTGGTGGTGGTGGGTGGTGGTGAACGAGGAAACCGGTGGTGGTGATAAACAAACTGTTAGTAATAATTATTTATTTCTAATTAACATTTGTTATATTGTTTAATATAATTAAATAATATTTAAATAAATAAATATATCTAATAAAGGAGTAAATGGAATTAAGAAGGGTAATACGTAATTAACTCTAATAAATAATAAATAAAATTATAAAGAATATAAAATTAAAAACCATGTTTGGTAACAAGGATAAAGTGGGAAAAGACTGAAATACCCATTGACTAACGGTCCACTTTAACACCAGTTAGTCTAAAGGACTAAAAGTGAAACAAAACGTTAACCATAAGGACTACCAGTGTAATTTTCGAGTTTAAAGGACTAAATATGAAATTTGGGTAAGAACACACGGACCATCTTTGTAATTAACTCTAAACTATATATCGATTCTATTTCCTATTGTTACCTATGTAGTAGAAGTCAAGTTCCTTCCAAAATTGGTTGGCCTCTCATACACTCAACAGTCAACACTGCCCTCTCATCTGGGCTGGCCCAAAAGGGCAGTCAAGCTTCCTAGCCGTTACAAGAACTGAGCCCAAACAATTGGAATTAGCCTAAGTTTTCTACATTATATTATGGTCCAGTTATTGCATGCATTTTTGTTTATTGTATTATTAGTTGTTATTGGCCCATGTAGAAATCATTTGAAGATTTCATGCACGTGGAGTAGGAGTCTGCATTTGCTGAGTTTTTTGAATTGTTAGTTAGTTCCTTATTTTAGGGAGTCAAAGAAGTGGTCTTGTTCCATATGGAGTCAGTAGTGGCTAATTGTTAGGGAGTCCACAGTTCCAGTATCTTTAGTTCTTGATTGTACTTTCCTTTTTGGAAATACAAAGAAAATTGCCACAATTACTTTTCTTTACTTAGGAGAATAAAGCCATCTTGAAAAAGGCTTTATCAGCCTCTTCATGTTCTGTTTGAGCATGTTACCCTTGACGCCCAAGATAAATTGGATCCTTCACTTCGATGACATATCCAAAGAAATGGATAATGACTTACACTCGACTTTGTGTCGGAGATGTGACGAATTTGCTGAGGCAATGGATCACGCACAATCTAACCTTAAATTATAATTATTTCTTTGTTTGACATTTTGAGAAATTTTGCTAAATAAGTTATCTATTGTATTTAAAATCTGTCATGCTAGAGGTTACAAAATGTAATATAGGTGTCGGTTGAAATGAACCAAAGAAAAAAAAATAGTGTTTGAGTTTTGATGGTTGAATAGGCTAATTGTAATTATAATTATAATAGTATTTAATCAATGATTTTTCACTGATTTTTAAGTGTATTGTGAATTTTTTTAAACTAAGATTATAGCTCGATATCAGTTTTAATATAAAAAAAGAACTCAATGCATCTTTTTGATTGTTTTTTTATTGTGCACCTTTGCATATGCACATGTTCACTTGTTATTCACGTGTGTAGATGCACAGATGCACCTTGTAATCAGTTTCTTTTTAGCTTTAATATGTTATTTATTTGAAAAACTAGAATTTAATGTTTAACTATGGTTATTTTTGCAATAGTCATATCCGCTTATCGTGATTTCTTAAATTCTATTTTTAATATTTAGATTTCTATTTACGAGTAATAAATTATTAGTTGATTTTGTTAATTGAAATTCAATATATAGGTTTGGATAACCATCTACTCATGTGTATCAAGATCCACTTGTGCATGGTGGTGCACATGTCCATGTAGGTGCACATGTGGTGGAACAAAAGCTAGTCTAATATGCATATGTACACAGCACCTTAGGTGCACATATGCACCTATCTACACCTTCCCTTGAGCAAAAACTCACTAATAGGGTGCACATGTGCACATATATGACCTATTGTAACACCCTGAAAAAGGGACTAGTTATGAGTACTTGTACATTGTGTTTAAGAGTTTGTACAGTAACTTTAAGTGACCATTTTTAAGTACTAACATGTGTTATGTGTTAATTAATGTGATTAATTGAAAAGTGTCAAACGTGTTTAAAAGTGATAAAGTGATACGGTTTCGCATAATGATTCCGTAGATATCCCCGTTAGTTGAAACGTGATGGCGTGTGTTAAGGTGTGAGTTGAAAAGGGGAACAAAATATCCCTTGTTTAAA
This sequence comes from Pulicaria dysenterica, assembly GCA_947179395.2. Classification (NCBI taxonomy): domain Eukaryota; kingdom Viridiplantae; phylum Streptophyta; class Magnoliopsida; order Asterales; family Asteraceae; genus Pulicaria; species Pulicaria dysenterica. Next base: position 36,264,674 of record OX359290.1, read on the forward strand.
ATAAACATCCCAAGGTCGGTTCCTTGTTTCTTCTTATCCCCTGACTTGTGGAAAAACACATTAAACACACACATACATATGTGAACACTCAAACACACACATACTTTGGAGTTTTGAAGACCAAATCAAGAATCAAGTTGATTTCAAGTGATTTCAGTAGCCATTAAAGTGTCAATCTACTGTTCTTCTTCTTCTTTGTAAGTGTTCCTCATGATTAAACATAGTTTTTGTGTTTTGAAAGAGTTACACCCATTTGATGGTTCAAATGGTGTTTTTCAGATTTCTTTATGTGTAAAAAGTGTTTATAAGCCTCCAAGGATGTCAAGCAAAGTGTATAAGTGTTTGGAAATGAGTTTTGGTCGAGTTTTAGGTCAAAAACGCGTGTTACAGTAGCTGTCGCAAAACAAAGACGAACGTCTGCTGTTCAGGACCTTCCAGCGGGTGCAGGGAATTGTTTTTGCTGCCGTAGGAGGCCTTTTGTGTTTCTGCGGCCGTAGGCAAGGGTCTCTGCGGCCGTACGGTTGTGTTTTGTGTGGTTTACCGTCTACGGACGAAGGAACAAGGTCTAAGGGCGTAGGTACATAACTTGCGGTCGTAGGTCACTGTTGGTCAAATGATCTTATCAGTTGAGATTTGATGAGACAAAGTTAAGTTTGTAAGATATGTTCTAAATACAACTTAAACAGAATTATAAAGCTTGATCAGACTGAGCATTTATAGTGTTTCAGACTGAGCATAAGCTGAGTATAAGCTGAGCATATAGTTGATCAACTTAGACTATATCTTAGTTAGTTTATCATTATGTTTGATAAGCTGTGTGTGTCACCTAAGGTATAGGTTGAGTATTCAGCTTAATGCGTTTCAAGCTGAGTGACTCAGCTTATAGACTAAGTCAGCTCAACAGAGTTTCTAAGTAAGTTTTAGCTAACTCTTATGACTTCTAAGGATGAGTTAGTCATTATACATGTTAGTACATGTTTGATTTCGGTTTTGTCCTCGAAGAACTCAGCTTGATAAGTTTCAAGCTGAGTAACTCAGCCCGACTAAAGAAGTCAGTTTAAGAGAATTTAAATATGTTTTAAATTCCTTTTACTCTGTATATCTACGACATGGATAAGAAGATTCCAGAATTAAGATTGAAGATTGAAGACTCAAGATAGAAGATTCAAGATTCAAGATTCCGGGTTATCCGTTCGTTTGTTAGCAGATTAGGATAAGTTCTAGTTTGTTAGGATCCGTAAGAACAGGATTATAAATACTTATCTCCCGATAAGTTTAGAGGTATGAGTGCCAGACTCTAATCTCACCTCAACATATTGATCGTATGTGTTACGAATCTTGATACACCGTTTGTAAGTCCAACGTGATCAAGAAATTCACAGATTGCCAACATTGTTCATGTGTTCGATCTTCACGTCTGTTGTGAAGTTGGTAAGTATTTAATCTGTGAATAAATCCTGTTTAGAGAGTCGGTTTGTATCTATAATCATAAGTTGATTATAGATAGCAAAGTTTGAGAGATTGAGAGATTTGATTTACATTAGGTGTTTACATATCAAGTGTTGCTTACTTGATAGTCTCTGTAATCATCTTCTTAATAATGAAAGCATTCGATTTCATGTGGTTTGATGTGTGTTAACACTTTTTATTGATTTGTTCAATTTTCTGCAGAAAGTGTATTCAACCCCTCTTCTACACATTACTTGCTTGTTGATACTCTCACCAAAAGACCAACAGTCACCAAAGAATAGCTCCTACGGGCGTAGGGACAAGTTCCTGCGGCCGTAGGACATGGTTCATTGGAAAGAACCTCTGCGGGCGCAGGGAATTATCCCTCCGGTCGTAAGAGTGGTTTGTTATGTCCTCTACGGCCGTAGGACATGTCCTCTGCGGCCGTAGGAGCTTGTCCAATGCTGCCAGTTTGTGAACTGTGTTTTAAGCCTACGTGTGCTATGTGTTAAGTGGTAACCGGGCAAGTATATGATGTGTAAGGTGATCCTGAGGAACCAGAGGATACCGAGCACTATATCTGCCTTCTGTAAACCCCAGGTGAGTACCGGTTTCCCATGAGACTTAGTAAGTAGGGTTATCTGTTGCTTAGTGCTATGTTTCCATGATTAAATACATGAATACGCGAGGTATGACATGATACAGTGATATATGCTATGCCATACGATATAACTCGTGATTTGTGATACGCAAGCATACTGTGGACTCGATACGGGTCATCTGTGTTTGTGAAATCTTGTCCGGGCAAGTATCTAGAGGTTGAGGTAAGTTGCAGCTGGATCTTTCGGGTTTGGCTATAATTGGATCCCTTGAGGGCCGGTATGGCTGGTTATTCGGGATTAACGGTACTCGACGGTGAGTTCCGGGTATAGGGCACTGCAGGCCGCCGTTCCTTGACATTCAGTGAGGCTCTTGGTCTATGAGCAGATCCAAACTGAGTCCTCGTGGCTCAAACGTGAAGGTGGACTGCTCTTCGCTCCCCACCCTGTGCGGTTGGTTGTGACTGATTCCCAGCTAGGGTCGTTGAGCCAGACTAGCTATCTCACAAGATATGACCTTGCTGACATGTCAGAGCACCGCTACGTGATAGCTTAGCTTTTTGTGTCGTGTTGTGATGTGATATCATGCTTATTGATGCTTATGTGATATATGTGATCACTAGCTAGTTGTAGCTAACGTTTCCAGATATTTCCACTATCGTAGGTAAGTGACATGATGGCCTGGCGAGGCGGGATGCTTTTGGGTAGTTTTGTATATATTTCTTTTGGGAACACTTATTGTTAACTCTGATACTTTGTGGTGATGGTCGGTGCATAGTTGGTAACACTGGCATGATTTTGAGACTTGGTTTGATTAGCTGTTTTTGATCGCCAACTCGACAAACGTTACAACTATGTAATCTGTGGTTTGTTCCACTGTTAATCTTTTATGTAAATATATTTTAAAAAGTTTTAAATTTCTGCTAGTTTTTAGCTTGTGAAACCCGGTGTTAGAATTAGGTATCAGAACCCAAGTTTGAGAGAATTGAGTACTTGCGAGAGTATTCGATCTCAAACTCGGGCCTGACCATCGTTAGGTGTTCCTAGTGGGATAATTGAGGCTGAGTGTGAACGTTATGTGTTTACTGCTCAATGTGAACTAACTTGTGTGTTAGTAAATTGTGACTAAGTGTTGTACTAAACGTGTGTGCCCCTTGTGTATTGAAAGTGAGTAAAAATGTCAGAGCAACGAGCTACCACAGAGGAAGCTCTAAAACAAATGGAGGTCGAGGCTTCCCAAACTCATGTAGAAACCGAGGAGGAATCGTCATGGCGTGATACTCAAGGCTCGAGGCCTGTTAGAGATTCATAGGCGTATATTCTGCGTCTCGAAGAAGAACTTCGTGCGACCAGGGAGTTACTGATGGAAGCAGTCAATGGCAAGCGTCGTGAACGTTGCTCTTATATAAAATTCATGTCTTGCGGGCCAAAGGTTTATGAGGGTAGTGATAATCCCTTAGAGAATATACGTTGGTTACGAGAAACGGATCAAGTCTTTGAGTCATGTGACTATGAACCTGATAACCGTGTCAAGTAGACTGTACGGATGCTAAATGGCCGCGCACTTGTTTGGTGGGATACGGTAAAGGATACGTTGAAAAAGGAGGTGATTGTTTCCTTGACTTGGGAACAATTCTCTGAGAAGGTGAAGGCAAAGTACTGCACGGATTATGAATTAGAGAGGATGGAAAATGAGTTCAATAGTCTCCGTAAGGCGGACAAACCGGTGGAGGACCTTATCAATGCTTTAACCGATAAGGTGAGATTTATACCACATTTGGTGACCGATGAAAAAGCAAAGATGCGAAAGTTTGTGAATATGTTTCCGTTTGATTACCGTGCTCATGTGTAAGCCGCTGCTACTATGGATTAGGTGTCTGAGATAGCCCGACAAATCGATGGGGATCGTCATCAGAGCAAGGGGGATCATGCTACTGACGGCCAGAAGAGAAAGTTCTAACAATATTCAAAGTCTGGTGTTTCCAAAGGGCAGTCTTCTGCCGGTGGGAAATGTGATTCCAGCAAGAAACCAAGGTCTGATAATCCTTGGTGTTCGTTGTGTCGTACCTAACATTCCGATAACTATTCGAAAGCCACTACCAGGAGTATGCGGTGTGATGAGAAAGGGTATTATGTTACAGAGTGTACGTTTAAAGAAGGTGTTTGCTTTAAGTGCCAGAAGCCAGGGCACAAGATTAGTGAGTGTCCAACCCAACAAGGTGCAGGACAGGATTAGTGAGTGTCACAAGAAAGAGGGCGCTTCTCGCGCCAAAGGAAGGGCTTTTCAGATGACGACTGATAAAGCCAAAGTATCTGGAGACGTGATCACTCGTACTTTTCTTATAAATTCTATTCCAGCTTGTGCGCTATTTGATTCTGGAGCTGCCCATTCTTTTATATCTGTGGCTTTTCGTAATAAACTACAATTGCCAATATTAGTGTTACTTGAGCCGATCAAAGTTGAAAATGCTAATGGTGAGGTAGTTCCAGTTACATATAGTATTATTGTTGTTAACATCGATATGGACGGGAATAGTTTTCCTATCTCTTTTCTTCTCATGCCAATTGCGGGTTTTTGACGCGGTAGTTGGTATGGACTGGCTCAGTGATTTGAACACGGAGATTCTGTATTCGAAAAAGATGATAAAGATTCCTTTACCCGATAGGTCTTGTGTTGTAGCTCAAGGAGAACGTCAAGAATCTGATGTTCCCCTTGTTTCTGTAATTAAAGCTCAGAAGTCTATTTCTAAGGTCTGCGAATTGCATCTTGCATATGTGATTGATGCAAAGCTGGAAAAACAGGTGGTCAAAGATATTCCGGTAGTGTCAGACTATCCGGAGGTGTTTCCTGATGAATTACCTGGCTTGCCGCTAGTTAAAGATGTGGAGTATAAGATTGATCTTGTTCCAGGGGCTACGCCTGTAGCTAAAGCTCCATACCGTCTTGCTCCTTCCGAGGTACGAGAGATGATGATGCAAATACAGGAGTTACTTGACAAGGGCTTCATTCGTCCGAGTTGTTCCCCGTGGGGAGCTCCTGTATTGTTTGTGAAGAAGAAATACTGAACCATTCAGATGTGTATTGATTACCGGGAGCTTAACAAGCGAACGGTAAAGAATAAGTATCCTCTTCTGCGTATTGTTGACTTGTTTGATCAATTGCAGGGAGCGACTTGCTTCTCTAAGATTGATCTTCGATCTGGCTACCATCAGGTGCTGGTTTGTGACGATGATATTCCTAAAACTGCTTTCCGCACTCGATATGGCCACTATGAATTTTTGGTAAAGCCGTTCGGCTTAACCAACGCGCCTGCTGTTTTCATGGATATAATGAATCGGATTTGTCGTCCTTTCTTAGATAAATCCGTCATTGTGTTTATTGACGATATTCTTGTGTATTCTAAAAGTGAAGCCGAGCACGAGTTACATTTACGGAAAATTCTTGAAACTCTAAAGCGAGAGGAGCTTTATGCAAAGTTTTCTAAGTGTGAATTCTGGCTCCGCGAAGTGCATTTCCTTGGTCATGTGATCTGCAGGGATGGTGTCAAAGTGGATCCGGCGAAAGTCGATGTAGTGATGAGCTGGGGAGTTCCCCGAACTCCTTTTGAAGTTCGTAGTTTTCTCGGCTTTGCTGGATATTATCGGCGGTTTATCCGTGAATTTTCTAAACTTGCAGGTTCCTTGACCAAGCTTACCCGTAAAGATGTTTCTTTTGTGTGGTCTGAGGCCCAAGAACAAGCATTTCAGTCTCTGAAACGACTATTGTGTGAAGCTCCGATTTTTCTTTACCTGACGGGTCTGATGACTTCGTCGTTTATTGTGATGCTTCTTATTCGGGGCTAGGCTGTGTGTTAATGCAACGTGATAAAGTGATAACTTACGCGTCTCGACAGTTAAAGCAACATGAAGGTAACTATCCTACACATGATCTAGAAATAGATGTTGTGGTGTTTGCTTTAAAGCTGTGGCGGCATTATCTATACGGTACCAAGTGTGTAGTCTGTACGGATCATAAAAGTCTGCAGTACGTGTTTACGTAGAAAGAGATCAATATGAGGCAGTGACGTTGGCTCGATTTGATTAAAGATTATGACTGTGAGATCCGTTATCATCCCGGTAAGGCCAATGTGATGGCGGATACTCTTAGCCGCAAAATCTCGTCAGCAGAGGTGAAATTAATGAAGCTTGTGGTGGTTCCTGATATAATTGCGAGATTGAAGGAAGCACAGTCAGTTGCCTTGCATGATGAGAATCTGAAAACTGAAGTGATGCGAAAGCAAAAAGATCTGCTTACAGATGATAGCCGAGGGATAAAGACTTTCCAGTCTCGGGTATGGATGCCGCTCTACGGACACAACCGTGAGCTGATTTTACATGAAGCTCATCAGTCTCGACTGTCTGTTCATCTAGGCAGCACAAAAATGTATCATGTTTTCAAGGCTTTGTACTGGTGGCCTATGTTAAAGCGAGACATTGCTTCCTACATGGAGAAGTGTCAGATATGTGCACAAGTGAAGACTGAGCACTAGAAACCATATGGTAATCTTCAGCAACTGAAAATTCCCGAGTGGAAATGGGATCGTATTACTATGGATTTTGTGACGAAGTTGCCGAATACTTTCTAAGGCCACGATATGATATCGGTCATCATTGACTGACTGACCAAAAATGCTCATTTCCTAGCTACCAATGAGTCTGCTCTATTGGATAAACTAGCACAGTTGTATATCGCTGAAATTGTGTCGCGTCACGGATTACCTTGTTCTATTGTGTCAGATCGCGATCCGCGATTTGCTTCGAATTTCTAGCAGAGATTACTGCGTGAGCTCGGCCCTCGTGTACACTTGAGTACTGCTTATCATCCTCAGACAGACGGCCAGTCTGAGAGGACTATTCAGACTTTGGAGGACATGCTCCGCGCATGTGTACTTGAGTTCGGTGGAGCGTGGGATTCTCATCTTCCGTTGATAGAGTTTGCTTATAACAACTCATACCATTCTAGAATTGGAATGCCTCCATTCGAAATGTTATACAGGAGGCGTGTTCGTACTCCCACGTGTTTGTTAGAGCCTCGCGAGAAGCAGTTCGCTGGACCCGAAATTGTACAAATTATTGCTGACAAAGTGAAAGTGGCTCGTGAAAAGCTGAAAGCCGATCGTGAACGACAGAGAGTGTATGCTGACCCTAGACGTTGGCCAGTCGAGTTTAACGAGGGCGATCAGGTTTTCCCGAAAGTCTCTCCGTGGAAGGGTGTTATCCGTTTCGGCGGTAAAGGCAAGTTGAGTCCGCGATTTATAGGACCGATCAAAATTCTACGCAGAGTCAATGATCAAACGGTTTCTATGGAGTTGCCTCCAGAACTTGCGGGAATTCATAATACTTTCAACGTGTGTTACTTATGCAAGTGCAAAGTTGACGAAAGTCAGATTCTGCCGTTGCAAGAGCTAAGAGTTGATGCTTCTAAACGCCTCGTTGAGGAACCCGTTAAAATTCTCGGCTCAAAGACTAAAAAGCTGCGTAAGAAAGTGATCAAGCTCGTCTTAGTCAAGTGGAAGTATAACGTAGGTTCGAATATGACCTGCGAGACTGAAGATGACATGCGAGCTCGATATCCCCACCTATTCGTGAGTGATCAAATTCCGAGGACGAAGTCTTCTTAAGGGGGGTAGATTTGTAACATACTGAAAAAGGCCTAGCTGTTTGTACTTGTACATTGTGTTTAAGAGTTTGTACAGTGACTTTAAGTGACCATTTTTAAGTACTAACGTATGTTATGTGTTAATTAATGTGATTAAGTGAAAAGTGTCAAACGTGTTTAAAAGTGATAAAGTGTTATACGGTTTCGCGTAATGATTCTGTAGATATCCCCGTTAGTTGAAACGAGATGGCGTGTGTTAAGTTGTGAGTTGAAAAGGGGAACAAAATACCCCGTGTTTAAAATAAACATCCTAAGGTCGGTTCCTTGTTTCTTCTTATCCTCTGGCTTGTGGAAAAACACATTAAACACACACATACATACGTGAACACTCAAACACACACATACGTTGGAGTTTTGAAAACCGAATCAAGAATCAAGTTGATTTCAAGTGATTTCAGTAGCCATTAAAGTGTCAGTATATTGTTCTTCTTCTTCTTCTTTGTAAGTGTTCCTCATGATTAAACATAGTTTTTGTGTTTTGAAAGAGTTACACCCATTTGATGGTTCAAATGGTGTTTTTATGATTTCTTTATGTGTAAAAAGTGTTTATAAGCCTCCAAGGATGTCAAGCAAAGTGTAT